>APFE030380064.1:0-59725 GCA_000404065.3 Pinus taeda
GACACCTGATTGGTCCATGAATTCTATTTAAAGCGCATGGAGGGTCATTTGTAGGTTAACCGTGCATGAGAGAAGCTTATGTAAATTTTCATTCTTTTATTAATAAATTGCATGTAGTGGCCACGTTGGCATAGGCCGTGGACTGTTTCCCTCTTTGAGGGTTTTAACCACGTCAAAATATTGGTGTATTGATCTGTGATCTGTTTGTGAGCGGTGTCCTTTTGGTGTTCTGTCTGAGGAACTTACCCTGTAAATTCCTACACCTCTGATCCAACTACACGATCCTTAAGGAATATTATTCCTTCTGCATGCAAGGAATATTCACAATAGAATATTCTTGCAACTAATAGTACATTTTCCCTCCATCTGATCTCAACTGGGTCTCTGACTGAACTGACATGAATGAGTTATCCATGAGTGAATCTTCAATTATCTAAAAGATAGTAGTTACATGCATGCAAGCATTAACTAACTGAACTCTCATTAATTTAACAAACTGTTAAATTAATCTAACTGGACTTGACTCAGTTAACTGAGCCAACTAGTTACAACTCAATATTAGAACTCGTCCTTATCTCTTTAACTGATGGATAAATCCCTCAATCAAAGGAGAAATTGTTGCATGTCCTCACATAGACTTCATGTTCATAATTCCTTAACTAATTAACTCAAGATGAATTAATTAATTAATTTACAAATAGCTGTTAACATCAAATTCGAATTTTACTTCCTATGTTTAGTCCAGGGACTAACTAAAATAAGAAGGGATCCTGAAACGCTATTTTTAGAAAATCTATTTTTAGAACTTTCACTTTTCACCCATTTTTTCTAAGATCCACAATGGTTGAACTGCTATTTATAGCTCGGCTATTTATAGTAGTGCTATTTTTAGCATTTCTTGTTGCAAATCTCAACAAAAAAAAAAACAGAGAAAAGTTGGAAAAAACTCATTCCAAAGGTGGGAAACGTACCCTAGGAGGATAACTGCAGCCCTGAATGGGAGATAGTGCGCTTCAGAGCATTATCCCTAAGCCAAGGGTGCTCTGCAGAGCACTCTGTCCCTCATGAGCCTGTGTTGGTGACAGTGAGCCATTTCAAAAGGCAATTTGACACAGTTTCGACCAAAAATTCAATTCAAAAGAATTGAAATACAATCAATGAACACAAGTAGGGTCTACAAGAATGTCCTAGGAGGTGGATAAGCTACTAGGAAGGATGATCGTCCCTAGTGGAGTCACTAATTTGTTTTAGCTATTTGCTCCAAAATTTGACCTATTTTTTGCATGGAAAGGATCCTAACTAAGCTTATGATTGTGTTTCAAGAAAATGGGATTGAACATTCGATTTATTCTTTGAGTCGCAATCTCAATGATACAGAAAGTACTCTTATGTCGAGAAACTAGCTTTGGCAGTTGTGCAAGCTATTCAGAGATTTCGCCATTACATCCTACTCCTGAAAACCATTGTCATTTCGGATTGCAACCCTATGACATGCATTTTGTCACGTCAATTGTTGGGGGGGAAATACTCAAAATGGATAGTCATTTTGCAGGAGTTTGATCTAAAATTCATCAAGTCTAAATCAAAGACATATCTCATTTTCACTAAGCTACTTTGTGACCTTCCCTCGACCTCCATTGATTCAACATCTGAACCATCAATTTTGGATGAGTCTCTGTTTCTCATATCATCATCTGACCCATGGTATGGAGATATTATAGTCGTCATTGACTATTTTACCAAATGGGCCGAGGTGATGCCAACATTAAACAATAGTGGCAAAATTGGTTGTTCTTTTTTTATAAGCAATAGATAAGACAAAAAAGATGATAAAACCTACTTGTAGTTTCGCTTCCCTCTTGTCTCCTTTGTATCGATCCTGTCGCTCCTTCCCGTACTTAACATGCTTGATAAGTACCTGTAAACACAAAAAAAAGACAAAGAACCGATCAAAGCAAAAGATCTATTGAATACAAGTGAATGGAATCAGATACATTTCACACATATAAGCATCATAAGACAATACAAACATATGGGAGAAAGGATCAAATACTTTATTGAATAGATCATACAAACTACTTTTATTTGTCCATGTGGCACATTCACGTATAGGAAACTCCCATTCGGTTTGAAGAATGTAGGGGCTACCTTTTAGAGGGAAATGAACTATGCCTTCCATGACATCAAGCACATTGTTCAACCTTACCTTGACGATTTACCTGCTCCTTCACAAAAGCGGACTGATCACCCACAACATTTGAGAGCAATATTTTTATGATGCCGACACTACAAGGTACGACTCAATCCGCACAAATGTGTGTTTTGTGTTGATTCTGGTCGATTTCTTGTATTTGTAGTGTCTAAAGAAGGAATTCAACTCGATCCATTAAAGGTTTAGGCAATTCTTGACTTGCCTCCACCTTCAAATTTTTTACAGTTACAGAGACTCCAAGGGAAGGCTAACTTTCTGAGGAGGTTCATTACCAATTACACTGAGATGGCTAAAGGTTTTACATGTCTTTTGAAAAAGGGGATACCCTTCCATTGGGATCATGTTGCGCAAGTTTCCTTTTATGCTCTTAAAGATACCTTGATTAAAGCATCATTAATGTATTCTCCAAATTATCAAAATGACTATTACTTGTATCTCCTCGCTACAGATACAACCATTGGCATGATTTTAGTCCAAGAGGAAAATGGGATTGAACATCCGATTTATTATTTGAGTCACAATCTCAATGATACAGAAAGTAAGTACTCTTATGTCGAGAAACTAGCTTTGGCAGCGGTGCAAGCTGTTCAGAGATTTCGCCATTACATCCTACTCCAGAAGACCATTGTCATTTCGGACTGCAACCCTATGACATACATTTTTTCACATCAATTGCTGGGGAAAATACTCAAAATGGATATTCATTTTTCCGGAGTTTGATCTGGAATTCATCAAGTCTAAATCAAAGAAACCTCTCATTTTCGCTAAGCTACTTTACGACCTTCCCTCAACCTCCATTGATTCAACATCTAAAACATCAATTTTGGATGAGTCTCTATTTCTCATATCGTCATCTGACCCATGGTATGGAGATATACTGATCTATCTCCAAACCCAAACTTTCCGGCCTGATACCTCTCGCTCGCAATAGCAATGTATTCGATACCAAGCCAAATATTATCTGATCATTAGCAACACTCTTTACCATTTTGGTATCGATACGATTTTACAGAGGTGCGTCACACATGAGGAAGCCGAGAAACCGTTGAATGATTTCCATTCAAGTGCTTGTGGTGGACACTTATCTAGATATGATACCACACAGAGAATTCTCCATGCCAGTTACTTTTGGCCAAATATATTCAAAGATTGTATTATTGCCATCAAAAGTTGTCACGCATGCCATATTTATGACCAAAAAACTAGATTACCACCTACACCATTGCATCCAGTCGTTGTTGTTGGACCATTCGCCAAATGGGGCATTGACTTCATGACATGTAACCCCAAATCGTCCAAGGGGCATGGGTATATTATAGTCGTCATTGACTATTTTACCAAATGGGTCGAGGTGATGCCAACATTAAACAACAGTGCCAAAACGGCTGCTCTTTTCTTATAAGTAATAGATAAGACAAAGAAGATTAGAAGACCTACTTGTAGTTTCACTTTCCTCTTATCTCCTTTGTATCAATCCTATCGCTCCTTCCCATACTTAACACGCTTGAGAAGCACCTGTAAACACAAACAAAAGACAAAGAACTGATCAAAGCAAAAGATCTATTGAATACAAGTGAATGGAATTAGATACATTTCACACATATAAGCATCATAATACAATACAAACATATGGGAGAAAGGTTCAAATACTTTATTCAATAGAAGAAGGAATTACAACCATTGTGTCTTATTCAAAGTCATTCCTCTAGCTTGAATCCCATCCACATCACATCAAAAGCATGACAAACTTGTAGCATTAAAATACTTGCTTTAAATCCAATTATCATAGCAACATTATCTCCTTACAATTCAACATAGTATAGCCCCTGATCACTTAGATGAGTGGTAAATTTATAGGGAGATGAAGGATGTTTTGTCATAAATGGTGGTATTGAATGGCCTTCCATACTTAGAATTAGTTCCATGGAGGAAGGGATGAGAGGATAGGATGCATCTTAACTCATTCCTCATCCATTTTCGATCTCATGGGAGTTGATAAGTGAGGGAACCTTCTATATGACTCCAAAAGATAAGAATATTCCCTAAACCCTATGTGAATTTCACTCAAACTCACCCAGCGCAGGTGAAAGGAAGCCTAGTGCTCTGCAGAGCACCTTAGCATGGAATTAACCACTTTGCAGTGCACCCTTACATGGGCCTACCTGCGCTGGTCCCTATAGAGGTCATTTCAGGATGTCTTCATGTCATGAAACTACCTGGGAAGGAGGCATTCAAAAGGGTGACTTGTTTAGGGCATGTAGCAATTGAAATTAGGGTTTGATGAGCCCTAAAACACTGATCTAGATGATGGGAGTGATGTTCCCAAATGGATCTATAACATGTGGGTAGATGCCATGGTGGATGAGTATGACTCCATCATGAAGAATCATGCTTGGGAGGTTGTTCCTAGACCTGAGGGAAAAAAAAATTATTGTCTCCAAGTTTATGTATAAGGTGAAACATGCAACTAATGGAAGTGTTGAGAAGTACAAGGCCAAATTTGTGGCCAAAGGCTTCTTATAGGTGGAGGGAGTTGATTATGAGGATACCTTTTCCCCTGTGGAAATATACTCAGCTATCAAGACCGTACTTACATTGGCAGCACAAATGGGGTGTGAGATCCACCAAATGCAAGTTAAGACTTCCTTCCTCGATGAAGTGGTTGAGGAAGAGATCTACATTGAGAAGCCTAAGGGATATGAGACATTTGACAGGGAGACATGTGTGTGTATAATAAGGAGATCCCTTCATGGTCTCAAGTAGATACCTTTTCTTTGGTACACTCACATAAATTCCTATCTTAGTGGATTGGGCTTCACTAAGAGTGAAGTAGATGCCAATCTCTATTGCATTCTGGTAGATAGCAATATGCTCATCTTAGTCATGTATGTAGATGATTTGATACTAAAAATAGATGAGAGGTTGATCTAGCCTTGCTACAAGGACCTTTCAAGAGAGTTCAAAATGAAGGATATGGGTTTGATGCACTAATTCCTTGGTTTGGATGTGTGGCAAGAAGATGGAGAGCTATTCGTTGGTTAGGGGAATTACACCTTTGAAATCCTTCATAGGTTCCATTTGAAGGATTGTAAGCCCATGGAAACTCCTCTAGATACTAACTGGAGGAAAGAGGATGCTTCTATAGGATAAGAAGTATATGGAACTATCTACAGGTAGTTGGTGGGGTCCTTGATGTACTTATTGAACACAAGGCCCAATATTTGTTTTGCAGTTAATTAGCTTAGTTAGTTTAAGGTGGAGCCTAGAAAGCTTCATTGGAAAGGAGCAAAAAAAATGTTCTTTAATACCTCACAGACACAATATATTTGGGTTTATGGTATAGGAAGATAGATGGAGTGAAGCTTCAAGGCTTCACATATGCATTTTAGACAGGACTCCATCAAACAGTATGAGCACATTGGGAGCTATATTTATTGTTAGGTCAGTAATAGTTTCTTGGTACAATAGGAAACAAATATTTGTAGCACTCATTTCAGCAGAGGTCGAGTATATGGTTGTTATTCAAGCAGCATGTAAGGCTATTTGGATGAGGAAGATATTGGTTGGTCTCTTCAATTGGGGGATGGAGCCCACATTGATCCATGGTGATAATCAGAGTTGTATCAAACTCTCGAAGAATCCAGTGTTTCATGATAGTTCTAAGAATATAGACATTAGGTACCATCACCTGAGAGATTGTGTAGAGGAGGATCATCATGTTGCAATACATTCCAGCAAAGGAGCAGGATGTCGATGTTTTGCGAAGGACTTTCCAAGAGTTAAGTTTGAGTTCCACAAGAGTAGGATAGGGATGGTTCAGAACACTTTTCTTTCTAAGAGGGAGTGTTACATTGTAGCAAGAAAAGGCTTCATTTGACTTGTGCCTTAGTCAAATGGAGAAATTTGAAATTCCACATCAACAGGCTGACCTGAGTTTCCATTAGCAAGAGTGACATGGCCAAGTCAATTAGTTAAATTACGCAATCAATTTTGTGGGCTAGAACTAAATTTTTGCATGAGTTGGTTAATAAGATCTAGCAATATTATAGTGGAGTTATAGTTAGTGAAACTCAATTATCGGAGCTTTAATCATGAATAAATTCAGTAGGACTTTAGTTGAGTAGTTGTAACTATTGTTAACTCACTGATATTTCAATTAACTAGTAGATTTACTAAAAATATCCCTAGTCATGCATGCAATTCAAATTTCCTAGTTGAGTTGGAGGAAAAGGCACATTGTTATTATCAATTGTATACTATTGAGTGTACAAGTTTTGCATTGGAGCAGGTGAGATATTTCCATGAATGAGATATACAATCAACTATCTTATGTCCAAAGATGTTACGTGAGAAATAATAACCATGAAATACATTTGTATACTTGAAGGTTGATTATCTTCTTGAGGGAAGTTCCCTTCCTTGACTATTTTCTTGAGGAGGCTTTCTCTTTTGTTTCCAAAATTGTTGCATGCTTTGTTGATAAGGTATAAACAATCTACTTCTACAATCGGCTACAACATGTCCATACTCATGGAAAAGTAACATTCAACTTCAGCACCAAGGGAGAAAAGGGGTTATTATTCATCCTTTGAAATCTCCCATACTATTCTCTTGGATCGAATGGTCTTCTTGACAAAGACACATTTATGGGTTCATTTTATGGTTGTTCGTTCTACTACTTGCAACCTCTTTTGTTGCTCATGGTGTTTCCATTTTTTATTACAAGTTGTTTAGGTATTGCATTATTGTTTCCACCTACTTGTGAACTAGATTCTCCCTTATGAAATCAAATACTAAATTTGACTAAGGTAGATCTTTGATTGCTAAGCATGTTGTCCAAGAGCTTGGTACTCTTCTCCAACTTCAATTGATTGTCTTTATTTTCTAGCTCCTTCCTCATTAAGACAATTTTAGCCTCTAGTTTTTCACGTCAACCCTCACTTTCTTTTAGCTCGCTTCCCATCACATCTTCAATTCTTTTCACTTCATCTATTTGGGTCTTCAAGCTAATGATTTCTTCTTTGAGCTCATTCCCCTTCTCATAAAATATTTTTAATAGTTTCTTTTGACCTTTGTTCTCAGTTGTGAGCCTTTTGATTTCAATAGTTATCTTTTCTATTACAACAGGGGTTGAATTAAGTTCATTTTCAAGGACCACCATTTTGTCACATTTATTATCATATTGACTATTCGACTTTGAATAGATACAATTAGAACCATCTAATGCACAACTAAGAAATATCTCACAATCATCCTGGTAGATGGGTAGCTTACCATGTTTTTCATTTGAGTCTTCATTTTCATTTTATGAAGGTTTCTCCTCTTGTCGATCAACTACTTCAACACTAGGGGGATGGATCTCATTGGAATTAAAATATTTCTTCTAATATTCCTTCTTCTTCTTATTTTTATTCTTCTCCTCTCTGTTGCTACGATTGATGTCCCCTTCATACAGGACTTGCAATCTATCCCATATATCCTTTGCATATTTATAATACATCATCTTCTCAACATCCAAATTGTGGAGATTGTTAAACACACATTTGACTTGAACATTCATTGTTGCACTTGGTTTGAGGGGGGATTTTTACCATAAAATTTAGACACTACATTCCAAACATCAAATCCGTGGACTAACAACTTGAACTTCACTTTATTTCTCTATACCTGATAATTTGCAGCACTAAGCAGTGAAACACTTTGATTATGCATGAGAAAAATTTTTATCAAATATGCCTTCCAAAAATCAAAATGCACTCGAAGGAACAAGTCTTTGATACCAATTGTTGGGATATTGATTATACTGAGAGGGTGGATGAATCAGTATAGTGCCATATGGATCATCTATTCCACTTTTTACCTTAATTGATCATTCATTAATTACCAGCAAAATATATAATCAACAGATAACACAAGCATAATCAAAACATAAGGGTAGACATAGAACATCAAAGAAAACATGATCAAACACATGGACACCATATATTAGGTGGAAACCCATAAAGGATAAAACTGCCATCTACTTCTTCTTTTCTTAATTTAATCTTATTTTATAATGTACTGGCACCAACCGATGTGAAAGCATTGATTTGTGAGGGACCAACCTCAATCATCAACAAGCACTCACTTACCTCAGACACCGACCTGATGGAAGCACCCACTTCCTACAACAATTTGTCGACACCCATTTACTAGAGGCACCAACCCCCAAGTTGTTCTTAGGCGCCCACCAGAAGGTAGCCACTACTCCTTGACTAGCAAGCCACCACTTTCCCTGAAGGCACCAACCTTTAATTCACTATGGACCTTCTTTCATCCATTTTCATACTAGATCCATAAACTATCTCTCCACTTAAAATTTGTAACATATACTCAAAACAAAAACCTAGCTCAACAACCAACTCTATTCAATGCCTCAACAACAACACACTTAACATCTCACAAATGCATTTACTCTCACTATCAAATCCTAGCAATAACATATACACATACTCTAGTCATCAATATTATATCCATACATGCTAAGCAATAACACAAAAGACTCTTTACTCACATAACAATGCACTAACACTCAACTATGCTCATAGTAGCAATCCACTCACAATGCTAATACATACTCTGCAACAATTCCCTCACACAAATCCAATACTCTTTTGACACACTTGTAATAGAAACACATTTACACTACTCCTCAGCTCCACACATAGATCACACAAACAATATTAACATGCTCATCCCATAGCGCAATTCACAAAAAGCATGCACTTTGATGCCACATCAGCTAGCATTAGCCACATCCACTAGATAGCAGGTTCACCATGCACTACCATCACACAACATTCTTGGCATATGGTCGCATCCATCCTTGAAAGAATTGATTGAACCAACATATTGGCCAAACCAATAATCGTTCCCTTGCTCCCATGCTGATCCACAACAATTTGATTACTATTGCATTTGCAAACTGTGTCGATTACATGTTTTGCATTTGTTACCTCAATCAATCCAATTCTCTCTATTCACAAGTCACATTACTTAATTTACATCACTGACTCAGCTAGGTGAATCTACAACAACATTTGTGACCAATATGCCCCTAACATCTTGATCACTCACCAGGCTTGATCAATTCACCACTTAAATCACTCTGATCACATCACTCTTTTTTCCAACTTCCATTTCTTTATATCAAATAACTTCAACAAACACACCAAAAAGATGAACATGTATTGATCTCTATTATGCCAATGCTCCTATAGAAATTACACACTCCATTATAGTAACTTAGATCAACTACTGATCTAGTCATTTATACAGTTCAATGTATCGACCAAGTCAAGTGTTGATGACCAAATCAAATTGGATTAGACATAACAACCAGATCAAACATGAACTTGTAGACCAAATCAAAATGTTGAAGACCATATTAAATGCATCAATATACCATGGGAAAATTCCATGGGAAATCCCATGTTTTCTTTATTTTGCACACACAATAATATATACACGCTCTTCCTAAACAACATTTGTGTACATACACATTTTTATCACACACAAGATGCATATAGATTGCAAACTCAATATTTTTTCAATCTACTACACCCATATCTAAGAGATATGCCAACACCTACATCATATTTGTAAACATCATGCCAACCACCTATAGCACTAGAACACCATTGTGCAACACCATCAACACAATTAGTCATGCATTGAGGCCATACATGAACACCCACAATTGTTGACAACAATGCTAGCACACAACTAACCCTACTATTGACATTGATGCTAACATCAAAAACATGCCTTACCTCTTTCAACAACCACTGGTTTCCATTCTATAACTTTATCCATACCTTACCCTTTCTAACAATTTTACAAGGTTCATCATCACCCAAATAAACCTATCCAATATCACCTTGAACATAAGCTTGAAAATATTTTGTATGGGGTTGGCATGAAATGAACCCCTTGAATCTATCACCCAAGAATCAACAATGTTATCTACTAAAATGATTAAATCATATTGTAACACGTCACCTGCTACATTTGCTTCCTTATTATTCTCTTGTTGTCCATCTCCTTTTTTTTCTTTAATAGACCAACAATATTTCTTCTTATGTCCTTTCTTGATCTAGGTTGTGAGAGGAATGTGATAATTGACAATGTCACACATGCATGAAAGAAGTAATGTAGAGAAGAAAATGATATAAAAAGAGGTAAAAAATAAATAAATGGTAACTGATATCATCACACTACATCATGAGAAACATCATGGATTTTACAATAGTGAAGGCTCGTATTTATATTATTTGCATGTGCCTTTTAACCTATAGTCATGCTCTTTCATTATTTTTCAAATAATATGGGCTACAAAAAAACATGGGTGAATACCATAAATAACTATGGTAAAAACTGATTAATGGTTGTATATGGTGAAAGCTGATTGTACAATTATATATATATATATATTATATATTATATATATATATTATATATATATATATATATATATATATATATTATAATATATAATATATATAATATTTCTTCCACCTTTCAAATAACATGGGTGGATACTAGCGTTTACCAAAACCATGGGCTTGTAATCCACTAACAATAGAAAACAATTATTGACCATGGTAATTCACCAACATCCACCTGGAATAATCCCCCCCAAGGAAGCAATGGTCTCCATTGTGTCAAGTTCTCTTCTTAGATGGGGAAAATTCTACTGAATTTGGCTCCTGGTGAGCCACTTGTCTTTGTGAAGAAGCTACCTTTCTTTTACAACCTCATAGATTTGTATGCTCTATTGGTGCATATCCTTCATGTTGCTATCCATGATTCGATCCACTATAGCCTAAAAATTATGTGGAACCCAATGTTGGTCATCTTATTGTTTGTAATTAGCTTTGGCTTTTTGCCAGACATAATGAATTATTGTTATAGATGTTGAATTTGTTCAATAATTTTGGCTTCTTGATCTACTTTGGCTTCAACATGGGAGGACTCTATTGATGAATATTTAGTTAGAAGAGTGACATCCATAGGAGATGTTATCTAGAACCCTAGATACGTATAAAAACATTTGTAGTGAATACAATTGTCGAGAGATCTATTATATCCATGTTGAATGTATGGAAGGTTGTCATCCCGCTATTGGAAACTCTTTGTCCAGGATCACCAATAAGAAGAAAAACTAAGAACTAAAAATAAAATTCCACACACAGAGCTACCAAAAATTGAGCATACACAACTGCAAAAACTATGCATAAACATATCCATGAACAGTAAACTAAGACCAAAAATTTACACATAGAAAATTGTTTCAAATACATCATAACACTGCAAGTAAACAGATTCCTGCAACAAGTATTGAACAGGAGAATCCATATTCATTAACATGAACAAAACTGTACATCATATGCATCTCTCCCTGCCATGGCAGCAGGGAGTTTGTGCTCCCTTCACACTCTCCTCACTTAACCACTAAAACCCTATGCAACGCTCTCAAGACAGACTCTTCAATTTGACTCTCCCTACAAAACCCCTAACCCTAATACCTAACGATGAGGGATTATTCTAATAGTTTCATAAAAATATCTTGTAATTGTCTTTCCCTCGTGTAACACCCTCCTCCCACATTTACCCAAGCTAACTGGTCCACCAAGGTAAACATGTAACAAAGAGTTACTATGATGTGATTCAACTCCCCATGTACAATTAAGGAAGTGGAAACTACAACACAAGACCAATCTGACCTTCCTTGGGAGCTTCAGAACCTTCAAGATCCAACCAACCCCTCCAAGTGTCCAATCCCTGAGCCAACTTGATGTTTTGTTGAACTAGACCCCCATTCGCTCCCATGACAAGCCTTCCATGTGACTAAGACCCTCTAGTTGCTCACACAACAAGACATCCATGCAACTATGGTCTTTTACAGACAGTTCTGTGCCAACGACCCCAAATTCTGAGCCACTTTTTCAGGGCTAGGACTCAGGACTTTGCCCATAACTTCATGAAACTTCCAAAATTGATAAATAACGTTGAGACAAGGTTACTAATACAAAAACTTGAACAAGGACTTGACCTAACCCCTAATATCCATGATAGGCATTCTGTCAAACACATCGTGAACATGTAATCTACAGATCATAGCAAATATATGAACATAGGGACCTCATACTTATCTGAGATTCGTCAAGAGGGTTTGGTCCCTCTCAAAATAAATGCATTATCATCTATTAGGTCATGCATTCATTAAAATTTCATTTACTAATCAAAACATGATGAGAGCCACAACCAAATTCTGTCATAAACCATGCTTATAACCATCATATAACCAGCAGAATAATAATGTTAGAACAACCATTAAAGCCACATAATAATAAGTACATTTACACATAAAACACACATAGGAAAGAACTCTTTTTAACATATGCAAAAGCCAACCAAGTCAGGGGCTTCCAAGTACCACCCAACCATAGATTAGGTTGAATCAAATATTTCTTTTAATCAATCACTCATGTGCCATATTCCAAGAATGAACGTGGGACTCACAATAGAACCAATCAAGGCTTCCTCAAGATTTATCGTGTATCCTACTAAAGGATTCCTAGGCCCAAACAATAAGCATAAACTACAAGCTTTACCATAATCCCACCATATATCGTTCAAGGGATCACTAGACCCTAAATAAGCAAGGATGCCTCTAAATATCTCCACCTAAACCATGAGGAATTTGTCTGTCTCCACACTATATTCTTTATTGTGTATCCTGCCATTACCGGTCTAGGGATTCCTAGGCCCAATGAGGATATTCACAACTAGGATTTACCATGTATCCTACCATTATTGGTTAAGGGATTCCTAGGCCTCGTCATTTTTTCCTGAGACTAGCCCACTCAGTTTTGAAACCATCAGGAAATCCAACTCAACCAAGTAAAATAAACCCATCACACCATGGCTATATAGAAATGGTAAGGCAAGGTTGAAAACAACTTTCACACCTAGCACAACCTGTGTCAATGACAACAAGAGAACCGAATACACACATGCATGCTAAAACTAGCAAGGAAATCATACATGTGACTTAATACCTGCAAGTAATCCCATTGTAGTTGCTTGATCTCACTCTTCCTTTCTTGATATTTGCTTCCCTTTTCTTTATTGTTCTTCCTTTGCCTTCCTTCCTCCAATGCTAGAGAGCTCCAAGAATACTCTAAGTGTGTGAGAGTATGAGAGAGTGGAGAGAATAGAGAGAGAGCTCCAAAACTGAATTGGAAAAAGGTTATGAACTAATCCTCAAAATACTTTTTATTAATTAGGCCTCTATTTTCTTCCTTTTCCATAATTTTCCTCCTCACATGCAACCTGTGACCTTCCACCTTCCTTTTCTCCTAATTTCCATTATTTTCATACATAAAATGCCAATTAATGTCACTTGCCTTTCCAATGCCTTTTTCATTGCCTTTGCCAATTCCCTTAGCCATAATAAACCAAATGAACACCCACACTATGATGTTTTTCCCAACATTCAACTTGGAAAAAGTGTCCCATGACCTTCATCTTATTTTTCCTTTACTAACTTTATTACATGGATTTTTAACCTGGGGTTGTTCTGCCTCCTTTTGAATTCCATCACATGTCATTGCATTTTAATTTACATGTTCACTTTACATTTTACATTTACATGAAATTTCTATAATTAACCCAATTTTGGATCTTAGCTCCAACGGGCCCTCGGCACAAATCCTGGATCATCCCAAGCCAGCTATAGGCGGAAATCCACTCCCACTTGCACTTTTTTCGCGTGATCAAAATCCTCCTCTGAGTGTTCTAATGTAGCTTTCTCCTCTACTCTATTCTACTATGTGCATCCTCCCTTGCACACCTCTTCCTCTTTGGGCGTCCTAAGCTCAGGCTTGCAATACCTCATGTCCTTTCTTCTTCCTACGTTACTTTATTTCGTACTACAACTTGCATCCAATGTCTCGTTGTTCTCCCTTCTTCAATTGTCCACATCTGCTACATCTGCTCGGATTCCCTGCATACTATCACTTGCTAGTGGTTTTGGACCTTGCTACTATTAGGAGTCCTTGCTATAAACCTCTATCTCTCTTTTGGCTTTTTCTTCTTCTCTAGGAAATCTAAAATTGTAATATATCATCTAGTTTGATTAGGACTAGCTAACAACACGTGGTAGTCTTAATGAAGACCTCCCATCTATTCTACCTAGATTGTAATTTTGCATGGCATGGGTCTTTGGTGGGCTTAAACAATAAAAATAACATGCCATAAGATGGTCTGTAACTAAAATTAAAATTTTGTTGCAAAAAATTCTAGGTTCTTTATCTGTTGGGTTCCAGCTCCCCCAGCACAATTCATTTTCCAAATTCATGAACGCACAATTGAGTTCAATGCTCTAACAGTGCTCTTCAATTTTCCACTACGCACTGGTTGTTGTCACCTCCTTCTCCCTGTATGCATCCTGGTGACTATGCACTTGCTGAACCATCACCATTGCATGTTTTTTTCCTTCATTGTGTTCTTCTCTGCCATCTTCATAAAAAGCATCTTCCTCACCTCCCATTCACAGTCCTTTCGTAGTCTCATGGGAGAGATGTCCATATATTTGTGCACTGGTTAGGATCTTTTTCCATGCACAACAATCAGGTTCATAATAGACAGAGTCATTCCATGTTGCGAAGAAAAAAAAAAAAAAATATATATATATAAATATATATATATATATAATATATATATATAAATAAATAAAATATTGCCCTCGTAATGAGTGAATTCATGTTTGCAACCGACACTTTTAATAACCATGACATGAAACAACATAACCGGTTAGGGTCTTCAAATAAAAACAAATGTAGCATTTTGAGTATTATACGTATGGATGGTGCTATGGACCCAGCTCAAAAAATAGAAGAAAAGATAGGTCAATGACTTCAAAATCAGCCTCTTCAAGGGGGAAACCTCCTTTACATTACACAAATGAACAATTCTTGGATGATTCAAATGACAAAACCTCCTTTCTCTATATAGGAGTCTAAGGGGTCACAATATAATCAAAGCCGACATAACAATAATAATGTAAGGGCACAACAATAACAATAGTGGGCTTCTATGGGGCACAATAATAACAATATGGGGACAACATCAGCATAACAATAATAATAAAGGGTTACAATTACAATAATAATAATGGAATACACTAGTATTATAGGGACCTAACATGCCCCTCTCCTTTAAAAAAGTGTTGTCCTCAATGCTTGAGTAGTTCTGGATTCTTTGGTATAAAATTCTCATCCTCCCATGTGAAATCTTCAGCGAGTAAGTTCTTCCACTTGATGAGATACTTTGAAATTGATCGAATTTGTAGCTGTCAATTTCTTGTTTCTAGGACTACTTCAGGTTCCAATATGATTTTTCCTTCCTCGTCAAGTTCTGACAATATTGTTTGAACTAGGAGATTGTCACCTATAACCTTCTTTAAGCATGACACATGGAAAATTGGGTGCACTCAAGAAGATGCATGAAGCTCAAATTTGTATGCCATAGTACCAATCTTTTGTAACACCTTGTATGGACCATAATACTTTGGTGACAATTTATTATCCTTCTTAGCTTGCTTGAGGGACATTTGTTTGTATAGTTGTAGTCATAGAAATACCTAGTCACCTACATCAAAACTTCTTTCACTACGATGTTGATATGCCTGTTGTTTCATTCTATTATGTGCCAAAGTGAGGTTATCCTTTAAGAGTTGGAGAACTTGTTGTTGATGCTTGATGTGATCTTCCACTGCTTAAACCTTAGAATTTTCTCTTAAAGATGATGTTATGGACGATGGATGATATCCATAAAGTGCCATAAATGGGGTCATTTTTGCCGCAGTATGGAACGAAGTGTTATACCACCATTCAACCAAAGGAAACCACTTGAACCATTGTGTTTGTTTATCAGATAAAAAGCAACGAAGATATCCTTCCAAACATTTGTTCACTATCTCAATTTTCCCATAAGATTAGGGATGATAAGATGAGCTATGAGCTAACTGAGAACCCAGACAAGAAAATACTTTTTTCCAAAAATTTCCAGTGAAAATGGGATCTCTGCCGCTTACAATAATCTTCGGGTTTTCATGTAGCTTTTGAATTGTTTCCATAAATGCAGTAGCAACTGTACTGGCTTTAAATGGATGAGATAATTCACATAAGTGTGCATACTTAGTAATTCTATCAACTACCACCATGATGACACTCTTTCCTTCGGAATTGTGTAAACCTGTGATAAAATCCATTGAAACCTCCTCCCATCGTTGACTTGGAATGAATAAAGGTTGTAACAGACCTATGGTCTTAATTGTCTCAACTTTATTTTGTTGGAAAACCAAACATGCCACCACAAACTTTTGAATATCAGGTTTAAGGCCATCAAAAAAAAAATCCTTCTTAACCCTGTGGTAAGTTTTTAAAAATCCTGAGTGCCCTCTTAAGAGAGAGGTGTGCAATTCCAGAAGAACATTTTGTTTGAGTTGGGAATTCTTACAGAGGTATAAGCGATCTTTGTACCATAACGAATCATTTTTCCAGCTAAATGTATTAGACGTACTAGGATCTTGCTGCAACTTTTGAATAAGTGCCCACACTTCTTCGTCATTCTTCCATTCATCCCTTGCTTTGTTTACCCAATCTGGTTGGATAATAGAAATGGCACAAAACAATGCTTCCACATCCTCATCCTTTCTTGAGAGTGCATTTGCAACAACATTTTTCTTCCCTTTTTTGTAGATGATTTCAAAGTCATAACCCAACATCTTTGTGACCCATTTTTGTTGCTCTTCTGAAGATAATCTTTGTTGTAAAAAGTATGTAAGAATGTCATGATCCGTTTTTACCTTGAAGTGTCTTCCCATTAGGTAAAGTCGTCATTTCTTAATTGCATGTAGTATTGCAAACATTTCCTTCTCATAAATAGATTTGTGTAAATATTTTCCTTTGATAGGATGACTTTCAAAAGCAATGAATCTTCCTTCTTGCATTAAAACAACATCAAATCCATTTCTTGAGGCATCACATTCCACAATAAAGGTTTTTGTGAAGTCTAGTGTAGATAAGACCAGAGCTTGGCACATTATCTCTTTAAGATGTTCAAAGGCCTTCATTGCTTCTGGAGTCTAAGAAAATGCATATTTCTTCAGTAATGTTGTTAGAGGTGCTGCTATTTTCCCATAATTCCTAACAAAATTGTGATAATACCTTGTCAACCAGAGAAATCCTCGCAGATGCTTTATGGATGTGGGTATTTTCCATTCCTTAATGGCTTTCATTTTTATAGGGTCTACCTTAACACCTTCATGAGATACAATATGACCCAGATATTCCACCTCTTGTACTCCAAAGAAACATTTGGAGGCTTTTGCATATAATTTTTTTTCTCCTCCAATAGTTTGAGCACCTTGTCAACATCTTGAACATGATCCTTCCAAGACTTACTGTAGATTAGTATATCATCAAAAAATACTAAGATAATTTTTCTAAGGAAGGGTTTGAAAATTGAATTATCAAACCTTGCAATGTAGAAGGCGCATTGGCAAGGCCAAATGGCATGACCAAAAATTCATAATGAAACCATGAGTTCTAAATGTTGTTTTTGGAATGACTTCAGTCTTCATTCTGATTTGATGATATCCTGAACGAAGATCCGACTTAGTGAAGTAAATTGCTCCATGTAATTCATCCAATAATTCATTAATGACAGGAATGGGAAATTTATCTTTAATAGTGAGTTTGTTGAGCTCCCTATAAGCGGGACACATGCACCATGATCATCCTTCTTGTGCACCAATACTACTGGAGAAGATAAAGAACTTTGACTAGGTTGAATTATACCAACCTCTAGCATTTTTGCAACCATACATTCAATTTCACTCTTTTGGGCATATGGATATATGTAAGGCTTGATGCTTGGAGGAACACTTTTTGGAATCAAATGAATAGCATGATCATGATCATGAATAAATGGGAGGCCTTTGGGAGTCTCAAATACCTTGGAATGATTGTCCAAAACATTTTGGAGATCTGGAGAAATAGATTATTTCGATGTGGGAACCTCTAGTGAACATAATTGTGCAATTACGCCCCATTATTATTTCTTTAGAAGCTTTGTCATGCTTTTAGAGTTGATTATCTTTCTTGGTTTCCCTGTGATACCCCTTAATTCACTTCCTTTCCTTCCCAAAAAAATTCAAGAAAAGTTCTTGAAAATTAAAAGCTATTTTGACCAAATATTATAGCCATTGGACTCTTAGTACAACATCAACACCACCCATTGGAATGGAAATCATTGAACTATTCAATACAAATTCTCCCATGGATAGCTTTATATTATGGCACTTTCTAACTCCATTTGCAACCATTACATGACACTCTAGTGTTGGATATAGGAAGCAATTCAATTCCTTGGCTATCTTACAATGAATAAAATTATGGGTACTACCTGAATCAATCAACACAATTACTTTTTTCTTCTTGATATGTCCTTCTATCATGAGGGTTTGAGGAGTGGTAATTCCTGCCAATGCATTACAAGAAATGGTCGAATTCATTTCTTCTTTCTCCAGGGTTGGTTCCTAGTGTATATCCTCTTCTTTTGACATTTCTTGTTCTTTTTCTTCCTCCTCTTCGTAATATATATAAAATAATTTCTTCTCAGCACACTTATGACCTTTAGTGTATTTGTTATCACAACTATAACAAATCCCTTTCGCTCTTTTTTCTTCCAATTTTTGTGGTGTCAACCTTGTAGGTTGTGGAAGGCTAGGGGCATCAACACTTCCATCTTTATAGTTGTGAGTGGTAGGCCTCCTTGTTTCCATGATATTGCTTTCAATTTTTCTTGCCAACCTAAATGCCTTCTCCAATGAATCAGGTTCCCAAAGTCGAACCTCATGTTGGATGTTATCCTTTAAAGTCCCTATGAACAAATAAACCCAATGCTCCTCTAGAATATATTTTACTCTTATATTCAATTTTTGGAAGCCCTCAATGTGCTCCACCATTGAACCCTTTTGTTTGAGATTTATCAATTGGCTAAAGAAGGTGTTGATTTTTGTATCCTCATAATGTGTTATCATTTCCTCCATAAAAATTGACCAAATGACAATTTGTTTACGAGAGAAAAGCCATCAATACCATACAAATTTATTGGGTTCCAAATATAAAGTTGCAATGCATACCTTTTGTGTGTTTTGCACATTATGGAGATCGAAATATTGCTCCATCTGTAGTATCTATGTTACGAGGTCCTTGCCATCAAACTTCCTCATATCGATATTTGGAACATGGTGAGTCTTCAATCCAACATTATATTCTATGAAATCATGATTAACATTTCTTTTGTTTTCATCATGAGTTTCCTCTACTACTTTTTCGCCATTAGGAAGCATTTCTTGTAGCAACCTAGCCAAACCTCCTTTCATGCCTTCCATGCCGCTCTTCAAATATTCAATGTTTCCTTTTAGTTTTGCTTCTAAACCATCCATATTAGCTTCCATGCCATCCATTATGTCTTTCTTTAAACCATCCATATTAGCTTCTATTACCTTTTTGTGAGAGTGAAATTTGTTGCACTTGGTCTTGCAATTTTGATATATCGTGTTGCATTTCTTCCTCTTCTTCATGAGTCACGGTAAATCTTTCAGGTTGTTTACTAGGTGTTTCCATTTTCTTTCTTCGAGGAATCAAATAATGATAATTATGCTTCAGTAGGCCCTTTGAATCACTTCAAAATAATTTTTCAAACCAAACTTATGCAAATTTTTCAAAAGACTACAAACTTTTTTTTTGCTTCGTAGGAGCTTGATATTGAATCTATTTTATCTCTGTAATTTCAGATCTCTAAGGTATGAAATTTCATCCTGCAGTATTCCTCTAAGTCAACTTTCCAACCCCACATGTATGATCGATATTGGATTCATCAAGAAATATTTATTTAAATCTCCCATGATGACTTGATTATAGACTGGTTCAATAAAACGAACTTGTATGACATGTCGCATGTCAATATTTCGACCTTCGGATCTGAAACCGATATACAGAAAACAAAAGTTTGTCCTCTTTCTATAACTTCTTACTAAATTTCACTCTGATGCTTAGAGAGAAAGTTACGACGATTTCCCCAAGGTCACCTGTTTGGGATGTAATTTGGGAGCCTGCAAAAACCCTAATTTCCTTTGACCATATATATGAAAATATAGTGAAAAAAAATCTGAAATTCCGAACCAAGTTTCATCAAGATTGCGGCTCAAATGGGTTTTAATTTCAGCTTCTGAAACCTTGTAGAAAAAACTTTATAGCGAAAATTCCACGATGACCTGTTTGGAGCAGCGAAACCCTAAAATCCAAAGCTATGATACCAAGTGTTATACAACCAGCTCACAAAAAGATAGAAAAGATAGGCCAACGACTTCAAAATCAACCTCTTCAAGGGGGAAACCTCCTTTACATTACACAAATGAACAATTCTTGGATGATTCAAATGAAAAAACCTCCTTTCTATATATAGGAGTCTAAAGGATAACAATATAATGAGAGCCAACATAATGATAATAATGTAAGAACACAACAATAACAATAGTATGCTTCTATGGGGCACAATAATAACAATATGAGGACAACATGGGCACAACAATAATAATAAGGGGCTACAATGACAATAATAATAAGGGAATACACTAGTATTATAGGGACCTAATAAATGGGCAGTTGTACAAGAGTTCCTCCAAAGTCACACTGTGCAAATCATTGCCCACCCAGTTTACACAAGAAACATACAGTAACTGTTGCACATCTCCAAGACATAGCGAGTGCTCGGCTATGTCATCTGCACCAAACATCATCACTCTTTGACCACCAGGATCTTATCATTATCTTTCACGATTTCATTCAGTGTTAGTGTAAAGATGAGAGCATGAATGTTTTCCACCACTCGCCATTGCAATTGATTGTCCGTGAACAACAACCTGCCTCTACTTTTTCCCCGATATCTACATGCCCTTCAATATTGTCATTGGCTTAATTTCATTTCTCTTACGATTGGGAATTAACAACACAAGATCCTCTAGTTTACGGGCCCTCCAATGATTTAAGAGAAATTTCTCGGTAGTCTTTCGAATTACTATTCTCCTCTTGAGTGCAAGGGTATCCCCATCAAAGACGAATACATGCTTCACGCGAAAGGATAAAAGAACTCAACCTTAGTTTTCGAAGACTCTATCTCCAACCCATTCATCCCTAATGCTAGCTAATCGTAGCTTAATAGGGAAACCGCGTTCACAAAGTCTCCCCCCTACAACTTGTTCAATCTACCACCATGACTTTTTAATCCACAACTAGGTCTTTTATCAAAGCCTCTATGACCAACATAATTGTTTTAGCACCCTCTCCCTTATAACAAAAATGTCGTAAGAGCCCTATGGATGAGGATAACCTCCAAAAACACAGAGAAACTACCAAACTAATGATGAGCCATCAAATTAATAGAACCCATAAAATTCCTATCCAGAAAATGAATGATTCATTGTCCTTCTTAAGGCCACAGGCTGGCCATGCCCATAACCTTCATCTGACCATAGGTTTTCCTTCCTGGCCTCCTCTCCATTGATACTACCACCTGACTAGAGAGGGGAACCAAGCTTCCCGACTGGTGCATATTGTTGGAAATGCTTTGGCCAGGAGCACCAACAAGAAGAAAAATTAAAAACTAAAAATAAAATTACACACATAAAGTTGCCAAAATCTAAGCATACACAACTGCAAAAATGATGCTTAAACATATCCATTAACATCGAACTAACACTACAAATTTACACACAAACGACTATTACAAATACATGATAACACTGCAAATAAACCACAATAAGTAATGAACACGAGATCCAGATTCATTAACATGAAAAAAATTGTACTTCATATGAAACCCTCCTTGCCATGGTGGCAAGGAGGTTGTGCTCCCTTCAAACTCTCCTCACGCATCCACCAAAACCGTATGCATAACTCTTAAGACATACTCTTCAATTTGACTCTCCCTACAAAAATCCTAATCCTAAGACTTAATGATTAGTCAGAGCGATTATTTTCATAGTTTAATAAAAATATCTTGTCATTGTCTTTCCCTCCATTCGAATTCCAACACATGTCATTGCATTTTAATTTATATGTTCATTTTACATTTTACATTTACATGAAATTTCCATAATTAACCGAAAGTTGGACCTGAGCTTCAACACCCATGTATGTGGTTGTGTGACTTAGAAGTGTAGAGGCACCCTTATAGGTGAGTTGAATATGTATTTGGACCCTTCTACAAGGTTTTCCACATGTTTGTGTTCTACATAGAGAGCTTTTGTTGGAGCTATGGTTTTCATGGAGATCTTGTGTTCTCCTTGAACAATGAAGAGGACAAACTTGGAAGTATGAGAAATTACCTTTTGACATTGATTTGTTGAGATCAATGAAATTGTAGTAATTGGAACTACCTCATATAGCTTGTAAAGTTGACCCCCTAGAGTAACAATGACACTATGTGGATAGGGATCATAGATAACATGACATTTCCACATATAAGGTTGTCATTAAATAACATCATAAACTTTGAGTTGGGAAACATCACACAATACCTCATCTTTGAAGGGCTTGATGTCATAGGACAAGTGACATTGTTGGCTAACTGTTGGGCCATTAATATGTCATTATTATTATCAATTTTTAACACCTATTTCTTCTATTTCTACTCTTCTTTACCATGTCATTTATCATGATTTATCATATAATTCCATTTTATAATTATTTATGCCCTTATGGATAAATATTATTTATTCTCCTTTATTTTTAATAAATTGATTGTTATGCATGTTTTTACCAATGATGGTTTATTAATAAATTGATTGTAACATCACTCTCCATTTTAGCTTCCAAGATATTTTCCCTTTGATCTCCAGCTCATCATTAATTGTGCCAACTCAAAAATTCACTGGAATAAGAAGTGACAATTTTGTATTGAACGGTTCGGGAAAATGGAGAAGAATCTGTAAAATTCGAAACATGGGTTTTGTTCAGAACGGAACAAATTAGTTTTTTAATGAGAAGTTTTCCCAAATTCAGTCCATAATAAGAGAAACAAAAGGTTCTCTGAAGGCGTTTTTCTTAGATTCGTTGTTGTGGCCATTTTCCAAATTATCCCAGTTACAATGCCAAATTTGACCTGTTCCTCTTGAATGATTGAAGACAAGATATTTCAAATATGATCTTGTTTATCAATTTGTTGTGAACAATCCAATTTTGTAATAGAAATCATTTTGTAATCATCACGGTTGTAACTTCTCTTTTCTCTCTGTGTATTTAAACGAGAACAGAGATCAAAGAAGGGGATTCATGATGGATGATTAGAGAGAGAACTAGATGGATCATTAGATTAGAGATAGATAGGATAGGATAGGAGGAATGGGAGAATTACTATTGAAATTGTAACTTTGATCATCGACTCTCGTTGTTGAAGCAGAGCACGAACTTGCTGTAACAGTTATGCAATGATGAATATATAAAAACAGTTGCAGTTCCTTCACATCTCCTGAAGTAATCCGGTGATATTCACCGACGGCTAAGGGCCTAACTCTAGTGGATCCACTCGCTATTTGTAACATTACTTTACAATCCTAGTCGTGTGATGGTTTGATTTACTTTTCATTTCTTTGAATTGCATTGCTTTACAATTTCTTGTTTCTTTACATTTCCCTGAAATCGTTTTATGGCATAAAATTGTAATTGAATCGCGTTGCCATTTTCTTCCATCATAACAAGATTATTATCCTTTTCAACTTAAATTGTTATGTTGTTCATTCTAGTTATAAAGCTTCGTTGTTCACTTCGGACTCTGTCGTTCATTACAAATTGTTGTTCATTTCCATTAATTTAGCTTTGTTGTTCATTTCCATTAATTTAGTGTTGTTGTTCATTTCTGGTAAATTATATTTGTTGTTCAAATAGGCTTTGTTGTTATCTCTTTCAAGCAAGGATTTGGTTTTCCTTTTAAATGTTATTGTAGCAAGTGTGTTTGTTCAATTTCTACTAGTAGCATTATTGATTGAATTGTCATTTCCAGTTAATTGTTTTGGTGTGGAGTGTAAGATCAACAACTGTAAAGGACATGGACTATCACTGTTTAAGTTCTCATATTGAGGATCTTGTTTTATTTCATTTGCATCAGTTGATAGAGGAAAGAGTTATTACTATTGCATCCTTGACTGATGATTGTTGTATTTTCTTGAGTGAATGATCTAGTTTTAGAATATTAAGTTTCTTGCCATTGCAATTGGATTTTATTTCAAGCATCCATTTAATCTTGTATTTGAAGCATTGTACTGCAATTTAGAAACATTACTCTTGAGTAAATGACCGCCTTATACTGAGTACACTCTTGAAATAAAAAATCGTACCTGGATTTATAATTAATGTGAAGATAATTAGGAGTTAAAAAGACACCTTTTATCACTCAACACTAACATGGATGTATCATCCATGGCTAAACCAATTAATGGTGTATGGTTGAGGGTGTGGCACTATCGGTAACTTCAATTTCTTGATGATCTCCACTAATATCAAGTTCTTATGGTTCCCACTATCAATAATGACATGTAGTGGGGTCCCCTTCACCACGTCTATGAATGGAATATGTGCTCACCCTCCTCAAGCTCCTCTTTCAATATTTGTAGTTGTGATGGTAGCATTGGGTTTTTCATTAATGATCAAATTTCCTTTATCCTATTCTAAATCAGAATATGAGCCAAAGTCTATTTTTTCCTCTTTAAGCCCAACTAACAATGATTGTTTCAAGTGGCATTCATTAGTGTTATGCCAAGGGATTTTATAGAACTCACACCACTTTCCAATGTCCTTCTTCAACTTCCCATTACCCTTCTTTGCCTATAAGTTGGGTTGGATATCTTGATATTGGCTCTCCTTGATTTTTTTATTATTTTGTGAGTTAAGGCCTCCTTTTCCAAGCTTTTGTTGCCCTTGCTTATTATTTTTCTTCAATTTTTTCTCTAGTTTAACAACATATCTATGAGTCAATCCTAGTGAGGAGATTCTTGAGAAGCACATCTCTTTTTTGATGTACCTATGTAGGCTATTTTGGTATTTCAAAACCATGTGCCTCTTAGAGACTCTAGTACCTATATTTCAATGCAAGGTATGGAAATTATTAGTGTACTCTAGCACCATTTGGTCTCTCTCGTATCACAGAGTTATTCATGTCATGTACTAGCCATCACAAATCCCTACATGGTATAATTCCTCCTTGAGGGAATCAACAAAAGTGGCCCAAGTGGGTCTTTCATTGAACATCATAGACACGTCTTTGTTTTGTCTCTTCAAGTAACCTTCCCACCAATCTTTAACATGAGGAAGGGATTTCAGGAGCACAAAGGTGATCTTTTCATTGTTCAAAAAATTTTAGACAAATTAATAGCCCTATAATAGATTTAACCATTTATCTAAATCATTTGCATATATTTTTCCTTTGAATAAGGGAATATCAAAGTTAATTTGTACCTTGCAAGGTGTCACGCCTCCAAAATTACTACTTCTTGAAGGTGTTTTGGCCTTTCTTGGCAGTCATCTAAGGATCTAGGTGAAATTATACATTATCTCATTCCTTTGTCGTATGAGCGCTTCCTTGAAAAACAACTTGATGGGATCTCCTACTCTATTATTTCTCTTTTCTTCCACTATGGGAGGTCGCTTGGGCTAGAAAGAGTGGTTATCCTTAAGTGAAACTTGTTTGAGATTCAACTCTCTATACCCTAACCTTGTCAGAGATATGCACCGGAAAATGACAAAGAAAAAATTGATTTGATACCATTAATCCAGGTTGTGAGAGAAATGTAACAAAGTATTAACAATAGGAAACATCATAATTGCATGAAACAAATAATGTAGAGAAGAAACTAATATGAAAAGAGATTAATTATTTCTATTAAATGGTAAAAGATGTCGTCATACTACATCATGGGAAACTTCATGGATTTTACAATGGTACATGTTTGTATTTATATTATTTATGGGTTCCTTTTCACCTAGATTCATTCTATTTCATTATATTTCAAATACCATGGGTTACAAAAAACTGTGGGTGAATACCATAAATCATTATGGTAAAAACTAACGAATGATTGTATATGGTAAAAATCTATTTGACTGATGATTGTTGTAGTTTCTTGAGTGAATGATCTAGTTTCAGAATATTAAGTTTCTTGCCATTGCAATTGGATTTTATTTCAAGCATTCGTTTACTCTTGTATTTGAAGCATTGTACTGCAATTTAGAAACATTACTCTTGAGTAAATGACCGCCTTAGACTAAGTACACTCTTGAAATAAAAAATAGTACCTGGATTGATAATTAATGTGAAGATAATTAGGAGTTAAAAAGACACCTTTTATCACTCAACACTAACATGGATGTATCATCCATGGCTAAACCAATTGATGGTGTATGGTTGAGGGTGTGGCACTGTCAGTAACTTCAATCTCTTGATGATCTCCACTAATATCAAGTTCTTATGGCTCCCACTATCAATAATGACATGTAGTGGGGTCCGCTTCACCCACATCTATGAATGGAATATGTGCTCACCCTCCTCAAGCTCCTCTTTCAATATTTGTAGTTGCGATGGTAGCATTGGGTTTTTCATTAATGATCAAATTTCCTTTATCCTATTCTAAATTAGAATATGAGCCAAAGTCTATTTTTTCCTCTTTAAGCCCAACTAACAATGATTGTTTCAAGTGGCATTCATTAGTGTTGTGCCAAGGGATTTTATAGAACTCACACCACTTTCCAATGTCCTTCTTCAACTTCCCATTACCCTTATTTGCCTATAAGTTGGGTTGGATATCTTGATATTGGCTCTCCTTGATTTTTTTATTATTTTGTGAGTTAAGGCCTCCTTTTCCAAGCTTTTGTTGCCCTTGCTTATTATTTTTCTTCAATTTTTTCTCTAATTTAACAACATATCTATGAGTCAATCCTAGTGAGGAGATTCCTGAGAAGCACATCTCTTTTTTGATGTACCTATGTAGGCTATTTTGGTATTTCAAAACCATGTGCCTCTTAGAGACTCTAGTACCTATATTTCAATGCAAGGTATGGAAATTATCAGTGTACTCTAGCACCATCTGGTCTCTCTCGTATCACAGAGTTATTCATGTCATGTACTAGCCATCACAAATCCCTACATGGTATAATTCCTCCTTGAGGGAATCAACAAAAGTGGCCCAAGTGGGTCTTTCATTGAACATCATAGACACATCTTTGTTTTGTCTCTTCAAGTAACCTTCCCACCAATCTTTAACATGAGGAAGGGATTTCAGGAGCACAAAGGTGATCTTTTCATTGTTCGAAAATTTTTAGACAAATTAATAGCCCTATAATAGATTTAACCATTTATCTAAATCATTTACATATATTTTTCCTTTGAATAAGGGAATATCAAAGTTAATTTGTACCTTGCAGGGTGTCACGCCTCCAAAATTACTACTTCTTGAAGGTGTTTTGGCCTTTCTTGGCAGTCATCGAAGGATCTAGGTGAAATTATACATTATCTCATTCCTTTGTCGTATGAGCGCTTCCTTGAAAAACAACTTGATGGGATCTCCTACTCTATTATTTCTCTTTTCTTCCAGTATGGGAGGTCGCTTGGGCTAGAAAGAGTGGTTATCCTTAAGTGAAACTTGTTTGAGATTCAACTCTCTATACCTTGACCTTGTCAGAGATATGCACAGGAAAATGACAAAGAAAAAATTGATTTGATACCATTAATCCAGGTTGTGAGAGGAATGTAACAAAGTATTAACAATAGGAAACATCATAATTGCATGAAACAAATAATGTAGAGAAGAAACTAATATGAAAATAGATTAATTATTTCTATTAAATGGTAAAAGATGTCAACATACTACATCATGAGAAACTTCATGGATTTTACAATGGTGAATGTTTGTATTTATATTATTTATGGGTTCCTTTTCACCTAGATTCATTCTATTTCATTATATTTCAAATACCATGGGTTACAAAAAACCGTGGGTGAATACCATAAATCATTATGGTAAAAACTAACGAATGATTGTATATGGTAAAAATCTATTTGTATGGTTAGATTTTTATTTTGTTTTCTTCCACCTTTCAAATACATGGTTTAGAAAAAACATGGGCTTCTAGACCACTAGTAATAGAAAATAATTATTTATCGTCGGGACTCACCAACATCCACCTAGGTCATTTCTTACTACAATGAAATAATTCCAACCTCCTTCTAGATTTGGATATACCCTTCTTATAATTTCCATGATTCCATAGGTTATTTCTTCTCCCCCTTTATTTTCCCCTGTTTTCTACAATCAAAGCATTACTTGATGTCTCACATGTGCTTTTCAGTCACATTTCCTCACTAAGAATAACACCAACAACATCATCAAACTTTAAAGTGTTTCAACCAAAGAAAACATTACTCATAACCATGACCAAGCCATTCCAACTTTTCGGATATGAGCACAAAATCAAAATATCCCTAACCTCACCATCTAATTTTATTCCTACAAAACTTAACTAACTAGTGATCAGGTTAAATTCATTTAAATGATCAACAACAAAACCACTTTCTCACATCTTCATATTAAATAAACGCTTCATAAGAAATACCTTGTTGGAAGTTGAGGTTTTTTCATATAGTTTAGCCAATGCCTTCATTAAACCTTGCAATTTTGTTTCTTTTGAAATGTTAAAATCCATTGATGTTTCCAGGAACAATATTGTTTCCAATGCCTTTCGATCATGAATCTCCCATTATTTGTCTTTCATAGTCATTGGATTCATTACTATTCCACCCAATGGTATAATTTTATTTTTCTAATATAGATAATCTTCCATTTTCATATTCCATAGCTAGTAGTTTTGGTCATTAAAATTCCTGACCCTAAAACCTTCTTCTACCATTGCTTTCACTTGAACTAGGAACCCTCCTTTCTTGTGAGTTTTTATCAACCAAATAAACCTTCAACTCTAATACCAATTGTTAGAAATAAAATCACAGAGCAATAAAATCAAAATGAATGTGGAAATAAAACATAGAATGAAACATTATAAAGAAGACACAAATATACGAGGTTAACCCAATTAGGGCTACATCCATGGAGAAATAGCTAGTCCTTATTTTTATTCCATCCAACAAAACAAAGGGATACAACTTGCAAAACATCTGTTACAACCTCTTCTTCTCTTTCCCTAAGAGTATCATCTTTCTCAATTACAATGCTCTCTTAATGATACAAAACTGAAATACAATTCCCTCATAAAAAGAGGGTTTCCTTCTAGGGAAAAATCCCCTAACATAACATATACCATCATATATGTGACCTAATGATGAACGGTCCAAACTGACTATGAAATTACAAAATTTTACAAGGAAGTTTTCCAAAAATTTCTCCTTGGGGATGCCTTCCCTAAACCCCCACCAAGGAGGCTCAAAAGAGTTGTCACCACCCGCACTAGACTCTTTAGTGACAATAGTACGGGGGGAAACACACCTACACCCCACCCTCAAGAATTGGGGTCCAAACGCAAATAAAAACAAGACATTTGAATCGGGAAGATAATCAAGCTCCACAACCAACAAAAAATAATGTCACCTCATGTCCTCAATCTTCTCTAATCAATGAAAATTGATAAAGGATTGTTCACTACATTAAAATAAGCTTATATTTACTTCTGCCTTGAGGATAATGCATTTTTGAGGGGGAGAAGAGTTGTAATATACCTAAGGCATATTACATTTATTATCATAATGTAATGATAATCATAGTATAAGCGTTATGCGATGTAGTAATTAAAATGTTATAATGATAATTTGATCCCTTATGCTAAGGGCCTAAATTATCACTCTTGCATGTATTTATATGCACTCCATTGTAATTCAAGAACATGTCAAATAAGAATGAATAATAATTATTCATTCCTTGTGGAATATGTGGATTTGTATTTGTTAAAATGGACGCTTAAGTGAAGTGACCAAGAGGGTCACTTGAGTAATGCTATAAGATCTTATCACTTTACAAGTTTTTTGTTAGATACTTCTAAGTTTAATTCCCTTTCCTTCCAAGGAAAATATCACGAAGAGTTCCTAAAAGTTAAGAACCATTGTTCCTAATGTTTGTAACCATTAGACCCATAATACAACATTAAAACCATCAATTTAGATTGAAAACATGGGACTATATGATAAATACTCCTCCATATTGAGCTTAATACCATGACACTTATATAGACAATTTATGACACCTCGATCTGCAATCATTACTTGAAACTTTGGTGTTGGAAATACAAAACAATTGAGAAGTTTCACTAATTTATAATTAATCTAGTTATGGATACTACTGAAATCAATTAACATTTTCACGTCTCTCTTTTTTATATATCCTTCTATTGAGGGTTTGCAGAGTACCAATGCTAGCCAATACATGATAAGATGTGATTGGAGTAGTCTCTTCTATTTCTAAATATTGTGATGGTATAAATCTTGATCTTCTTCCTATTCATTATATATTTAAAATAATTTACTTTCACAACATTTATGCCCCTTACCATACTTTCCATCACAATTGAAACATAGTCCCTTTGCTATTCTTTCATCCATTTTTTGAGGTGTCAACTTCATAGATTGAGTGAGGTTAGGAGAGGGAGCATGGTTTTCTTTATAACTACTAGTGGACACTCTTCTACTAGCCATATTTTTACTTTCGACTATCCTTGCCACATTAAAAACATTTTCTGGGGATTTATTTTTGAAGGGACACACCTAATATTGAATGATCTCCTTTAATATGCCCATAAAGGGATCTAACAAATTATCCTTTAGAATGTTCCTTACTGTTATTAAGAGTTTTTGGAATTGTTGAAATTTCTTTGTAATTGGATCTATTTTTCATATATTTATCAATAAACTAAAGAATGTAGTGATCTTACTAGTTCCATATTGTCATATTAATTCAATAATGAAAATGGACCAAGAGACAATAAAACCCTTTTTTGTTCACAAAACCATTGGTACCAAACAAATTTATTGGGTTCTATTGCTCCATCTAGAATATCCATGTTATAGGATCATTACATCGAATGTCCTCATAACAATCTTGGGAATTAAGTAGTTCCCTAGTGTTGAGTTAAACCCTTGATTATGTAGATCTCGGAGTGATGAATAATCATGATTCTAAGACTCAATCTTTATGTTCTCCACATTTTCATGATTTCCTTGTGTCTTGGTATCTCCTTCAGGGAACATCTCATCTAGGGCATGTGAGATGGAATTTCGTAGTTGTTCCATGTCTTTATCCCTATTTTGACTTATGGAATTTTGTAAATGTTCTATGTTTTGATCAACAATTTTTTTTTTTAATCTTCCACCAAATTTTCTATTTTAGTTTCCTTTTGATCCACAAGTTCCTCACTTACCCCTCTAAGCAAGAAAAATTTTAGTTGGTTATCATCCAATGTGCAACTATGAAACATTTTTTCCATTGATTTGGAATGTTTCCTCATAGTTCTATAGAGATTAATTCTCTCCTTGGATCATTCTAAAGATCTAGTGTCTTGTTTCCCTAGGATTGCAATAGTCCATGTACTTTTCAATGAAGGTTTGCTTTATTTTTTCCTATATTATAATATTGTTTCCTTCTAGACTCATGAACCATTGTAAGGATGATTCCTTCAATGTAGAGGGAAAGGGATTGAGCTTCTGATCATTAGATGCATTATCATAACTCCTACAGATAACTTCAAACTCGAAAAGGAAAGTTTTAAGGTATTCTAAAGTAAGGTCATGGAAGAGAGGAAGAGAAGAAGGATTCATATTCTTCATTTTTGTTTCTCCAGTGGTTTCCCTAACGGAACACTCAAATATTTGAGATTGGAAATCTCCATATGAAACCATGCTATGATGATATGGTGATTCTTATTCTTGTTCTTCTAGAAAAATTCAAAAATTCATTTTCCCCCTTGGGATAATTCCCCAGATTCTACAATGGTTTCTTGAATGTATGTATCATAATCTACTTGTTGCCTTTGATTGGCTGTACAGGTTTCAACAGTGTGAGTTCTTGATAAAAATATATCAAATCTATCTCTATTTTTATGCATGCAATTTAATAAGTTTTTTCTTTATTTCTTTTATTGATAAAAATGATGAGATGTGTGCAATTTTTAGCACCTCCTTGGAAATAATTCCAAAAAGTGGTGGGCTAAATAATTGTAACAAAAATGTTGAACTCCTTGGCTTAATTTTAAATTGTCAACCCAAGAATATGCTATGTTGATGAGGTACTATGCACTATATATGCAAACTACATCAAGGCAACTATCTATGAGAAAGAAAACATCCAAATTATAAGAATGTAAGAACTACTTAAAAACAAGGAGAGATGCCCAATCTCAACCTATTTACTTATGTTTCCTTACTCCATGCAACTGTTGGCTTTGCACTCGATCTACCCCAAGTCAAGGATGCCAAGAGAACGAGGTGTGGAGAGTGTTTGACACTTTTTAGAGAGGAATGAGATGACAGTAATAAGGGTACTCAATCAACCAATGGTGTCAAGGAAGGATCACCTTAGAGTCATAGGATGAGCTATGATATTGAAAAATAAAAGAGAAGGTTGAAATGTAAATAACAAAATGAAATGAAAGCTAGATAAAACATGTTTTAAAATGATTATGATGCTATAAAATTAGAATTGAAAGGGGTTGCAAAACAAAGTTAAAAACACTATAAATGAAATGACATAAAGTAGCTAATTCTACTTGAATTTTCATGTTATAACCTTGAATTGACATGCTATAAAGTTGAAATGAAATTGTTGCAAAATATAGCTATAAGCATATTCCAATGAATGACATAATGTGGCTAAGTTGTCAATGCTACTTGAAGTGATATGTTGAAAAACTACTACAAGAAGCTAAGATTACTTGTAGAAAATGGTGCATAACAAAAACAATGATAAGGTGAACTAAAGATAGCTATAGAAAGGAAAGATGACAACCAAAAAGGTCCCCTTAAGAGGGCCCTACTCAATGCTTCTACAAGAAACATAGAGAAAACACTCTTCAGCAAAAAAATTGAAAACACACTTTCTGCATTAAGAGACTAATTCATAATAACAATTTTTCCTTGACAAGTCCAAATGCACTATCTTAAAAGAGGGTTCCCAATCTCAAGAGTAAGAAGAATAAACTAAGGCTAATTCCTTGCTACTATTTATATGAAAAGTACTCAACAATCAACCCTTCAATCAATCCTTGGTTGAAGGGATATTTTCTTCAGGATACCTATAATCAATGACCCATGTTTTAAGGGTTTGATGCCCTTTTAAATTGAGTTTCCTTGCTTAGATATTCAAATTAAGGTATTGTTAGATTGGTTGCTTAAATCCATTGAAGACTTGGAATGCTTTGTAGACTAAAGAGTAGACACAATCCCCATTTTACCTCAAGTGTAGGTTGATGGAGTCTTCCCTTGGAATTTGAGTTGTTTGAGCAATGGGTTCATACACTTTAGAAAATTCATAAATTTATCAAAATCATAGATAGACTATGATATAACACATAACTCCATCATTAATATCATTTCATATTATCCAAGTTCACAAATCCCAAAATATTTTTGTTAGTCATAGTAAAAAATGAATCCTTGAGTATATAAGGAATGTCACATCATCCCCAAAATGGGCCTCAAATTACATCAACTAGGAGACCCGTCACCTATATATGCTCCCCAATTATCTAAGGGACCTACATAGTCATTTGCAAAAGCAAGTGATGCTCCTCAAGTATCCAGGGGGCCTACATATCCATTTCCAAAAGTATGTGATGCTCTTAAAACCTAGGATAATTGATGAAGCATGTGTACAATAGGGAAGGACAACCAAGTGGTGCCAAACAAAAAGATCACCAAAATGATTCCAAGGAGGGGAAGAAGAAGTGGAAAGAAATAAACAAGAAGACAACAACCATTGCAAATTATTGCATGTATCTAAATAACAACTACAACCATTATAATATTAATGGTCACATTGAAGATAATTGTTGTTGCATCCAAAGAACTATAAGGAGGATGCCAAAGAAGAACCTTCCAGTAATGTATTTAGGCAACCAAGTAGAGAGTAGCTTGAATGTAGATGAAAATATGATCTACACTATATTGTAGATGGAGGTGAAGCTAAGTAGCATTCATCATAAAGAAGAGAAGGAGATGACTAAACTTTTCCATATTGAGATCTAGGTCAAGAAGACAAAAAGGGGGATACTCTATTTGAATCTAGTTCACAACCCAACCTCATAGTCGAAGATAGGGTCAGGAAGCTTGGATTGGAAGTTCATGATTATCATAACCTATATCTGTTGGGATAAATAAATAAGGATGTAGAGTTCAAGGTCAATAAACAATGTAAGATCAAATTTATTATAAGTGAAAACTATATTAATAAAGTGGATGTAGATGTAATATCACTTGGTGTAGGTGGTGTAGTGTTTGGAAGCCCCTTTATATAAATGAGGGGTGCAATCTTTATAGGGAGAGAAAACCAATACCACCTAATCAAGGGTTGCTAGTGTACATAGAATTGTTTTAGGAACCTAAAGGATTACCATCTAAGAGGGAAGAGGAGCATGATATACAATTGTTGTCTAACTACCCATTTACAATATTTGGTTGTATAAACATTCAATCTTAGAAAAAGATGAAGTGTAGAAATAGCTGCAATGGATCTTGGAGCAAGGAGTAATTCAACCAACATGTTGATCAAATATCATCATAGTACCCAATAATGGGACTTGGTGAACCTATATAACCACAGATCTTTGAACAAAATCACCCTTAAGAATTAGTACCCTTTTCCCAAGATCATTGATTTGCTAGATCAGTGGTAGCATGTCAAGTACTTCACCAAGTTGAATCTCAAATCGAGATAACACCAAGTATGGGTTAAGGAAGAAGATGACCAAATGAGCATCTTAAAGATAAGGAAAAGTCGATATAAATGGTTCGTAAAAAGTAGTTTGTGTAATTCACCAACTACATTAACGCAATGGATTGTAGATTTCTGTGGTTCGGTTTTTTAGAATCTAAACTCGGATAATCCACAATTTTCATTTTTGCTTTGTCGACGTTTCGAGTCTAGACCAAGACTCATCATCAGGGCTTGATTTACAAAGGAGAGAGAACAATGTTGATAAGTAAGGTTATGGTTGAGATGTCAAGAATGAGTCGACCAGTCTAATGATTTGAATAAACAGATTTTTAATATATACTTTTTTAAGGCTCTTTTTAATTTTATTTAATATTCATGGATAATTATTATAGTTTTATATTAATTGCTTTTAAGTGAATTGTTAATGTAATAAGTTTCTTATTTTATTTTATTAATAAAATGATGATTATGTTTTAATTAAATTGTAACTTTTATAGTAATTTTGTTTAATTTTGTTTAATTTTTACAAGTAATGTGTAATGTATTATAAAAAGTTATAATATGTTTAAGATGATTTTAAATGTTTTAATATTCTTATAATTCTATTGAATTATATTAAAGTCTTTTTAATTTTATTTATTATACATGAATATACTTATTATAGTTGTTTATTAATGTTTGAGTTTTATTAAATTTTATTTACTAAATAATTTATCATAATGATTTGTTTTACTAATTGTAATATTTTATAATATTATTATTTATTTTTATTATTTTTTAATTCATGCAAGATTTTAGGAGGCTAATGTATTATGAATGATGCTTTTTTAGCTATAAGCTAGATAGTGTATTATATAAAGTAGTTTTTTTTTTTTTTTTTAAAGGAGAGGAGTCGATTCAATCTAAAGAAGGGAGGATAAGAAGAAAAAGGAGGGTCAATTTACTCCATGGGGGTGAGGAGAGAAGTTCAATTCCTACATTAATGCATTTAATGAATAATGTATTGTGTCCCTTTCTAGATTCATTTGTGATACTATACTTAATATATTGCTTTATAGCTATACCTAGGAAGATCATATCTCACATCTCAGGTAGCTATTATGGACTTTGAAGAAGCATCAACTGCTAGCAAACCTTAAGAAATGTAAATTTAGCAGTTATTGGTGTATTTGGGGTGCGTGATTAGTGGAAAAGAATTCAAGATAGATTCCGCTAAGATGGAAGCCATCCTCAAATGGTTGATTCTTACTAATGTCACTTAAGATAGAATAATTGTTGGTGCAACACAATACCTATGGAATTTTATAGTGTCCCTTTTAATTGTAGTTGCACCACTTCACGCCATAACAAGCAATGGTAAAAGTTTCCAATGGGGGAAGAATCAATATTGAGCTTTTGATGAGTTGAAATAGAAGATCATTTTTTCAAATTATCTGCATAGACTAAGTCATTAATGTATGATCCATATCTAGTAGCTTCTTATATTTTAAAAGTTTATGTAGGTTGGCGTTGATATGGTTTATAGGGTTTGTTGAGCTAATTTTTTCTATAAATAGAAAATAAATTATTAATTCTTATCATTAATTGTAAAAAAATCATGTCTTGGATATTTGTAACCCCTTGAAGAGGCTTGGTTTTCATATTAAGAACTTGGGTTTTTTTAGCTTCATTCTATATTTTGATCTACTCACTTTGCTGTCATTGCTTGGATGTTATTTGTTTTCATGCTATTGAGTTGAAATTATATTATATATTATATAAAATATAATATATATATTATATAATATATATATATATTGCGCACCTAAATGTGGCTTACACAAGATACTACACCTTCTTATAAAGCAAACTTGACTTTGATCACCAATACAATGCAATATAAGACACTAGATATACCAATAAATAATAAAACAATAAAGTGTTAAACAATGATCTAATGTGCCTCAAAAAGGTTGTGCCTCCCTTACCCTAGGTATGGTGGAAACTCCCTTAAGATAGAAAAGCCAAATTGTCTAACATGTAAGAGGGAATCCTTGGGAAATATAACAAGCCTAAGAGGAAGAAGTTGAATTAGAAGCAAGAGATACATGCGGAAGTGTTGAAGATGACATGACCAAGTAAAAAAATTAGATCACAATTTGGCACCAATCTAGAGATGTTCCTATGAGGTACTAAGAGAGATTAAATAATTGAAGAGTCATTGAAGAGAGTTTTTGGAGAGGAAGAGAATGATATAAATGCCTAAGAGATAATGTCATGGCATAATTAAACATTATCTTAGCCACTAGGAAAAGTATACCCTCCGTTGGATGCATATTTTGTGTTTTGATTGTGAACCATGGGTTTTGATTACAAATTGCAAGTATTTCCTTAGAAAACCGTGTTTTTATTATGTAGGTTGTGACTTATTATCATGTATGGCCTATGAAAGTCATGATGCACATGATAAGAAATGAGGAAGGGGAAAGGAAGGGTTAGCCAAGTGGACACATGTTAAGCATGCTTAAACATATTTCTATCATTGATTTAAGAACTCCAACTAACTGTGGGATTGATGAATGAGTTAAAGCTCAAGACAAATCCAAGAGAAGACATAACTCCATAACGCTATGGAACTTAGCTACCAAATTTCATTTAATTGCTTGTTCATAGCATAGTGTGTGGGTCCATGAGGGGCTAAAGAGCTAGGTTAGGAACGAGATGCCCACTATGCATTGCTGCCTATGACTTGTTACCAACACAATACCTATGACATAAGGATTGGACTGATAAAGCTAGAAAAATCTACTCTTACCACTCAATTTCTTAGGCTAAATTATAATAAATTATAATTGCTAGGCTAATAAGCTCATGCAAGTCATTATATACGACCAATATCAATTGCCGTGGATTTTTCCACAAAGTAATAGACAATGAGATATTTCCCTGGGGCTCAAATTAGATTTGTTATATTCATGTAATCTAGTCGTACCACTTTGTGTTTGTAGGAGGGATAAAGATATGTGAAATGATGATTGTTTGGCTACTGAAGCTGGCACAGTGAATATACACACTCAATATTCAACACACCATAAGAGGATGAACGGCCACGTACCTCCTTGGACAAATATGACACCAACATCAATCCCAGTGCTTAATGGAATCCACTAACCAAGAATATATGCCTGGTTGAAAACATAGGATCAGAATTTGGATTAAAATCCCATATCCAACTTGACATGACATGTGAGGAGATTATATGAGGACAATATTTTTCCTTACGTGGTTTTGGTCGCCCATATTTTCTCACTGAGAAGGACCAATCATAATTTGAGGATGTATATAGTTGTAAAAGGGCCCCCTATTCCTTCTTGAAGCTTCCCCACCTAATGTTGAACCTATAGGTTAACGTGTCCTCATAATTTGATACATGTCAATATGATGACTCATCCTCAAACTAGAAATTGTAGGACTTACATAAACCAACTTTAAACCATTATTTTGGTGGACCCAACCAACTGTTGTTTTGGTAGGCGCTCTGCCCACCTTTCTTGGAACCATTATTTCAGTTGGCGGAGTGGCTTTTGCCGGCCTTCCACCCACAACGATTCCAAATCTTTTTTTTCATCTTTTCTTACTTAAAAACAAGTGTTTTTGTGTTTTTGTTTTTTTCATCTTTTCACAAGTGTTTTTTGTGTTTTTGTTTTTTAAGTAAAATGTATAGTAATTTAGTGGTAAGTCGATAATCTAGAATGATATTATTGAGTGGTGTTTTTCAATTTACAATTCAGTGTGAGAGGATGTGTAAATATGTCTTCGTTCATTCCCCTTTAAAATAAAATAGTAAATTATATTTAAATGAAAAATAATGTCTTTTAAAAAAAAATATGTTTTAAAATAATTAAAAATAAAAAAAATATATGAAGTAAAATGTTTAAATTTTTATTTTAGAAAATAATTGTAGATAAATAATTTGAAGATTTAGTTCATAAATGATGTCATATGGAACTTCTTATATTTAATATATATTTGTTTTTTTAAATAATATGATTTTACTTTTATAAAAAAAATTATTAATTTGAGTTATCATAAAAAATTTTAATAGAGAAGATTAATCATTAACATATATCTTAAAAATATACTTAAATAATAAACAGATTTAATTTGTGTGCTTAAAATCTCTGGATATACATGTTATGGTAAATTATTTTATTGTCAATTATTAAGGAAAATTAAGTTTTATGGTTTTAAACATTTATCTGGTCTTATATATTTTTATTTAAGCATTGTTCAAATACAATTAAATAATGAAAATAACACATATATTTTTCCACTCTAGAAAAAAGTTTGCACGCAAACCTTTGATCCTCTCAACGCATATTAATCTGTACTTAATATATAATCTATACTAGTGCATGAATTTAAAATATGAATATAGAAAATTTTCTTTCTTTTTAATATAATAAACATATTTATAATTATAATAAAAACCGTCATTAATAATTATTATTTCAAGTTGGATGTACCACTCATTGTTATCGACAAATACAAATTAACTCATTACTTTCACCTAATCACTGATCATTTTTAATAATTAAACTACAAATCCCTAATCCATCATTTTCTACATTTGCATTGTCAACACAACAAAAATTCTTGTGTTTTTGTACATTCCCCTTTACACTAAATGATTTGATCTCATTTCATGGTCTCCTTATTTCTCGCATGTTGTTACAAGGTATGACGTGTACATTTTCGGCTTAATATTTTTTTATTCCTATATCGTTAGTGCGATGTGTGATTCCTTTATCATTTTTTGCCCTTTTGAATTGGTTGAAAAGATATATGCTATTTTCTATCTTTTTTTTTAATATTGGTTACTTTATGATTGGTGCAAGCTACCCAAAACTTGAAAGGCCCTTATTTAAAAAGGGGAATCAGGGATTTTTCTAGATCATTTAGATATTTTCCCTATGTTTATTCATGTTAATGTGTTTATAATGCATTGAGTTTTCTTAATAGGAAAAGGATGGGAGAGATGCTTCATTAAATTAGACTAATGGCCCAGATATTTATTTTGTCTCTTTATAGGTTAGTTTAGATTTGGGTGTAATGAATATTATAATAAATAGTTGAATAAATTTTAAAAATTATATATAATTTAAAATTTAAAAAATTATATACTTAATTTATTAAGATAAAGTTGATGTATATTTATATTTAATATTATAAGATTTATGGATAAACATTATATATTTTATTAGTTAGTTGACATTTTATGTTTGGTTAAATATAATTTATTATAAATGTAATTTTAAGATTACACAAAATTGTATTAACGTATAAAGAGTTAAATTGTCGCATTGTATTTTTTAATTTTTAAAAAATTATATATTAATTTAAATTTAAAAAAATTATTATATTAATTTATTTTTAAGATAAGTTGAGCTATATTTATATAATATTTAAAGATTTATGGATAAACATTATATATTTTTATTTTTAGTTTGACTTTTTATGTTTTGGTAATATAATTTTATTATAAATGTAATTTTAGATACACAAAATTGCTATTTAACGTATAAAGGGTTAGATTGTACATTGTATTTTTGTTGGGCTTGAGGTTTAAAATATCAATTTTTCTTTCCATTATTTTGTAAAGTATTTGGCGTATGATATTATTGATTGATTCGTATCATTCATATTATTCAATATTATATTACATATTTGTAGATTTACCATGTCAATCTTATAATAATTTGCATTTTTCAATACTCTATTACATATTTATAGATTTACTAGTAATGAACATGAACTATTTATTCCATTTGATATTAGAATCATCATTTGTTCAATGTGTGCATTAATTTCATAAAGCATACCTTGTCTCAATTGTACACATCACCACACCTATCTATATGATTTATGTACTCAAGAAATTAGTATTTGCATAGTCACCATTATTGCTTGACATACTTCATCTCATACATAGCCACAACTACTATCCATTGTACTTTATCTATCGAGTTTTCACGTCTTTACACAATTTTATTATCGTACATTATTGTCGCTACCCATAATCATGCATATTCACTTACCTCTGTTCGAATATGTTGACTTGAGCTAATTTAATTCAAACAACTATTCTGAGAAACTTCGATACATTTGTATACCTTTTCCCTCAAGCCATGCCCTTTAAAAAACTTATCACCATAGTTTTGATTTTTACTTTGAAAAGATATATGCATATGTATGTATATAACCTTAAAAAAAATCAATTTCGTAACTATAAAAGTTTATATACATAGTATATAAAGTAAGTTAAACATGAATTTCACAAGGACAAAAACCAACACCAAAATAGTTAACAATGATGAATTACAAGTAAATGTTACTTGTCATAGAGATAAAGTCAACATCATAAGAACCATTTCAATAACATTCAGAAGCGACAAAAAGAATCAGGGGAAAATTGACAAAATTAATAAAAGATACACATAAAGCATTAGGGGACATAATTGACAAAGTAATAAATGATTACGAAAAATGACAGTTGTAGCTAATATGAATGATAAATGATGAAACATATGAAGCACTAAAGATAATTAATAATCACAAAAAAATGATCAACTAATTGGTTGAAAGGGTGGATGTTTTCTTAATGAACTATCTTGTGTGGGCTATAATTGAAGTTTCTAGACATGGATTATAGGGAAGTCTAGGAAAAGCACAAGGTGCTACAAAAGCATAAATATTTAATAAAAAATAAGGCATCTATATTCTTGGTGACCACCAATGTACATGAGAACAAACATTAATGCATATCTCAAAATGATTATGGATGCTCTTACTCAACAAAAGAGGTAAATTCAATTATTAGAAGTTGAATGCTCAATGTTTTTTTTTCTCTGCAAAGGCTAATTCTATTAACTGAAAAGTAAAATATTTTTACAAGGATTTGAGGCCTCAGATAAAATTACCCAAGAGCACTCAACCCAACAAAACTGCCCCAGTATAGGGAGAACCTGGGAGAACCAATTTAAGAGAACTTGAGAACAGAAGTGGAAACTAGAGATAGACCAGCATGACATAAGAAGGGACCCGAAAGCAAAACAGAGATATTCCATAGCTACCCAGAGATCTTTGGTATGCCACCGTCCAATAGGCATAACAACACCATCTGTCTGTAGATGTTGAACCGGAGCTGCCTTCAAAACTGCCTGAAGTTGATCATATGAAACACCAGCAAGGCCAAAAAGAGTGGGCAGGCCCAGGTGGCATTATTCCGCCACGTCCTCACTTGGTAGCTCCTCCCCCAGCTGACACGTAATGCCCGTTCGCATGCCATCGTTCCTTGCTTTCTCGCCCTCTGTCAGCGCCCTGGAGAGATCAGTGGCATTGAAGTTACCTTCCCCTTCCACCGGGACAATGGCATCAGGAGGCAAAATGGCGAGAGGAGCAACTTCCCTATCGAGTATTTTCCCTGTGCGATTCTCTGGGCTTCCCTCTACCGAAATCGGCTCACTGCTCTAAGAAGGCTCGGACGCAACATGAATCACAAGTTGAGGCTGGTTTTCTTCTTCAGAGAGGATAATAGTAATATGAGCGGTGATCATTGGCCTGTTGAGGTTACTCTGAAACTTAAAGTGAGTGATCTGGAATGCACTATTCGGAGTCTGCCTGCGAGCAGGGCTCGGTGGAGGCGAATCACCCGGAGAAGAGGGGATATTAAGGGGATGCAGTCCAGGGTCCCCAGAACCGCTAGCCATTGTATGCCTCCGGATACCACGGTGTGCCCCAGAGCCACTCCTCATACTTTGTTGAACCATGATGAGATGAAGAAGGGGAGGCACAGTAAGACCAGGGGCAAGTCAGGAAGACAGCTCAGGGAACCACTTCAATCGTTCACGACAGGCCTTACAGAATGAGAAGGGCAGCACAAATCGATCCTTCGGGCAAATAGAGATCTCAACATAATAATACCTCAGACCAGAGGGCGGGAAGCAGGCAGGAAGCTTGCCTCTATTATCGGAGACCCACTTTCCGCCAAGACCCACAGCAAGCCGGAGCCTGGAGCATGAAGGATGAGCATAAGTTATGGTGAGGATGAACCAGAGCGCCATCAATTTAACGACCACTGCTTCTCCTTGGACGACGCGAGCCATTAATACCGAGATCCTACCAAATCCACCTCTCTTAAGGTTATCCGTATTGCATTGGACGAAATCATGGGATGCCACGCTGATCTGCAGCTGGTAGTACCATGTTTGTCCTTTAATCATTAAGGGCATTAGAGATCATTAATGTCACCCGCATCTGGGTTTGAATGCTCAATGTTAAGGAATATGGTTTGTAACTTTACTAAAGGCTCCCCCTTAGTTGCCTCAAATTATAGAATGTTAGTGAATTTGGCCCTTGATGATCTATACAGAAGAAGAAACATTCCATCAAATTATTGAAGATTTGGATTTGGGAAACTAAAATTCCCATCCAACTAATATTGATCAAGATGAAGCTCTCAACAAGCATGTTTTTCATTTGTATTTCATGTTATGTAGATCAATTTTAATATTAGGCATCCTTTTTAGAGTTTGCTCTAGCAACAAATTTTTGAAATCCTTTGTTAAGGATGACTTGAAATTCTTTGTACCCAACACATATTCTTATTATTTGGTAGTTTTGGTTAAGAAACAACACTCTTTTTGTATTCAGACACTATTTATCTCCATTGCATCATTTTCTAATACAAATATTATACATTTACATTAAGAAAAAGGATGTCATATGGGTTAATAAAATTGAGGGGATTTTTCCCTATGGAAACACCTATTAACACATTAAAAAAAACATCAATCATATCCTTACACTTAGAAGGTGATGCCTGTGACTAGTTCACATGATGTTCAAACTAAAATAGCGTTTTTCTAGTAGATTAGTGAATGTTCATAGAAGACCTTAAGAGATTTCATGACAATGAAGAAGATGACACCTCTACTCAGTTTGCCCATTTATATTGAATGTGAATGATTTATTAAATTACCAACAAACGAGAAGTCGTACTGATTATATTTCTTGATTTCATGGACAATTAATCAATAAAAATGTATATTGTAGGATTAAAATCCATCATATGTTGTAAGTTAAAGCTCTTAAGAAATGCAAATTTGGTTGAATCTAGAAGCATAGTAAAGATGATTGAGAGGAAGTTCATTAGTCAACAAAGGGTAAGTTTTGAATCATTGGAGAAGATAACTAATTATGGTCCACCAAGCCACTACAAAGATACTAAATATCACTACTTAGAAAAGGACAAAAGCAAGGAAAACAATTGTTGCAGATATAAACGATATTGAATGTCACTACTAAAAAAGGGAGAAAAATGAGGAAAACAAGTAAATCACATATTTGGTAAGACATGGATTCCAAAACATTGATGCAAATAAAATTCACTCTATTGTTCAAACATATTGGATGGAAAGGAAGTAGAAATCATGTATCTAAGAAAGGAAATCACTAATGGATAGTATTTAGAATCTAATAATGATGTGGCAATGCCAAAATGATCATTAACATCAATCTTATGCACCTAACATATTAAGAATGAAGACAAAATGTTCCAAAAAGAGATCATTTCTCGAAAAGAACAAACTCAAGAACTATATAAAGGATATTCCACCCCATCTAAGAAAAGTTGATAAAAGCCCAGAACCAAGAAATTATAAAACTCAACCTATAGTTCCACTTGCAATTATGATAGAGAAATTATGACCAAAGACCCTAAAGCTCAAATAAATTTCATAGAATAAAAATTAAAATGTATTGATAATTGTAAATTTTGGTGGTTCATAATTGTAGAACCATCAATTTTTCCAAGCAACTAAACTTTTTTGTACACCCCACCAAGGGCTTTAGAGTTATAATCATTGATGGAAAGAAGGTCAAAGTAGTAGGAAGATGGCATAAAATCCCCGTTCAAATACAATAATTGAAACCATAAATATGGTTATACACTTTACTACTTAGTGATATGGATATGATAGTAGGTGTTGAATGGTTCATTCAATTGGATACTTATACCATCAATCTTGAAGAGAAATTCATGGAATATAATCAGTAAGGATGAAATTATACATGGAGTTGAAAGTTCCACTCTCAAGGAAAGTGATTTACAACTAATGAAAAAGTGGCAAGAAACATATACAAACATACAACAACCAAAGCAAGAAAATTATTTTACCTAGGAGCATCAAGGTTTCACATTAAACAACTAGGTTAAAATACCTCATAATATGATGCACACACTACAAAGGAACTTTGCTAGCACTCAAATAAATATAAAAATGATACCTTCAAGATCAACATATTCAATTGCAAAGATAAACTATCTATACCTAGATAAAAATGTTGCCACCAAAATAAACATATTCAAATACAAAGATTAAACATCTACACCTAGATAAAGACATATTCAAATACAAAGATAAACATCTACACCTAAATAAAAATAACAGTGTGAAGAAAGCATATTCAACTACAAATAATCCTACTTAGTATGTTCTTAGAACAAAGCAACTTTTAAAAAGATAACAATGCAATAATAATAATAAGTTTAGTGAGAGATCAAAGGTACATACATTTTCACCTCATAACAAGTGGGTGAATATTTATACACCATCCAGAGTCTCATTTTAATCATTCATGTTATTTAAATTGTTTAATCATTATTATATATTTACACATTTACTTGGCTAACTTTATAATAAATAAAAACTACTTATTCTAATTAGTAAGGGTTTACGATGCCTATTGGGTAATCTTTACATAAGTTTTTAATTGACAAAATATTTATTTTAAATGTTTTATCCTCTCACTTTGGTAACTAGCCTAACAAAAAGAGAGAATATATCTTAACAAAAAGAGAATATATCTTGAAAATTGGCTTAGGAATTTCTTTATATATCTTGAAAATTGGCTTAGGAATTTTTTTATGATGTTTAAATATGTTAATTCATATTCTCTCATGGATGAAAAATAATGAGTATCGTTTTAATTTACACTTTATTATTTTGGTAAATAAAGTTAAGATAGAGATAAAACACAAGTCTATATCTCATTTGACAATAGAGAGTCATTACTAAGAGTCAATTAGCATTTGTATTGTTTAAGTGGTAATTAACTTTTATTTAAAGGTTAATATATTTTTTTGAGCCAAGAGAGGCTCATTCTACAATCCCGTATGAAGAGATGTGTAAGTATGTAGGTGCCTTAGTTCCTCTTTAAAATAAAATTAAAAATTATGTTCTAAATTGAAAAAAAATACCCTTTATAATAAAAAAAATGAATATGCTCTAAAATAATTAGAAGTCAAAAGATGTGTGACCATATGAACTCTTATACTATCTATGTAATAGTTTTTTTTTTTTTTTTTTTTTTTTTTTATTAAAATATTTTAATGTTTATTAAATAGAACTATTCATGTGGGTTATCATAAATATTTTAATATGAATTTAATAATTAACATATAACTTAACTAAAAATATATTAATAATAAAAAGTAATTTAATTTGCGTGATAAACATGTTCCGATGAAACATGTGTATGTCAATTTTAATCTTACACATAAAATTTTTTAATGTTGTTTACCAATACCACATATTCATGTGGTTATCAATAAAATATTTAAAATCATGAATTAAATAACTATCTATTAAAAATATATTAATAAAAAAAAAACTAATTTAATTTGGTGTGGATAATTGGGTTTCGATGACATGTTTATGTAAAATATTTAATTGTCATTACATATATCACACCAAATTAATGCTTTATGATTAAAACATTTATTTGGTCCTCCATATACTTATTTAACATTAAAAAATTCAATATTAAATAATAAAAAATAACACATTGTACTTTTTCACATCTCAAAAAATTTGGGCACCAAATATCATTTTATTATATTATATAAAAAAATCTTCTATCCATAATTAACAAATTTTTCTTACAATATCTTAATTTATAAATAAATACTTAATTGATAAATAAAGATTTCCAATATTTTTCTCTGAATAAAAGCTTGACTAAAATAAAAACATAAAACATAAAAAAAAATAAAATAAAATAAAATATGTAAATTATTATATGTCATTTGGCAATGGAGTGTCTTTATTAACTATTAATTAGAGTTGTATTGTCTAAGAGTTAGTTAACCGTTATCTAAAAGTTGACTAATTTATCTAACTATTTCTTTATCCAATGGTTTGACAATTTCTTCCTTACTATAATGTGCATAAGTGCTTTTATGCATAATGTAACATTATCTCTCAATTAACTTAATTTATGAGTGAATATTTTAATTTATAAATACAGATTATTTTTGTACTTTTATTCTGAATCAAAGTTGAGTTGACTAAAATAGTAATGAAACCTAAAATATTATTTAAATAATGACAATGTTAATGGGTTTAATTTTCTCTTCATAATTACTTGAAACTTCTCTGACAAAATATCTGTCATTAATCGTACTAATATGTTGAATTTTCTTTTTATAGTCACTGGATATTTCATTTCCTCTTCAATTTATTTTATGATTAATTTAAAATTCATATTTATTATTATAATAACTCGGCCTATTACTCATTAGCCATGTTTATCCGTCCACTTTTTTTAAAAAAGCTAAATTTTTATTTTATATATTATTAAAAAATAACCATTATATAATTTCAATATTTTTTTAAAATTATATAAATATATTAAATAATAATAATATAAAAATGATTTTCAATGATAATGGAAATAAATTTATAATTTCATGGTCTAAAATCTAAACAATATATTTTTAACCTTTTACTAATATATTTTTAAATTAATTTAATTAAATAATTAAAAAAATATTATTTTTTTATATATGGTTTAGTGTACCAATTTAGTATTACTTGTGTTTATTGAATATTTATTTGTTATTTAGAGGAATTAAGGTAGATAATCATATTATAGAAAAACATGTTACAACTTTAATTTCAAATATAAGTGAGGGAGGAAAACAATAATTAAAAATAAGCATGTATGTAAATTTAAAAATTCCTTGTAAATTCAATCTGCTAAGTGTAATTTACTAAAACAATAGACTTGAATCTACTCTACTTATTACCGGAAACAATTAAACGATCACGAAATCACTAAGCATACAAGAGAAAGGACTCAATCAACACATTACACAATGATTAAAAAATATGAGAAGATTACACTGCTTTGCTCAAGCCCGAGCAACCTTTGCATTATCTCTATCTTCTCACACCTTCGTAGACAAGCCCTGGCCAATACTTAACCAAATTTTGGTTTGCCCAAGTCCCTATTTCCTTGTGTTGTTTCCTTGGGAATTATCCCCTATTAATTAGGGAAATTCCTCAATTGGAATTACGCAATCTTGATAGCAACCTCTGCACTATCTCTATCTTCTCAGAGCTTCATAGCAACCTCTGCACTATCTCTATCTTCTCACAGCTTCCTAGACAAGCCCATGCCAATACTTCACCAAATTTTGGCTTGCCCGAGTCCTTGTGTTGTTTCCTTGGGAATTAGCAATTGAGCAATCCTCGTAGGCCTTCTTCTCATTGCATGCACCACATGCACAATTCAGATGATTATACCACTGATTGTCCTTGAACTCCAATCTCAACTGGATAACTCTCATCTCAGATTCTCAACTGGATAACTCTCATCTCAGATTTGACATGCATCAGTTATTTATGAGTGAATCATTAGTTAACTAGTTGATCAATGCAGACATCACCACAATACTAGACCTCCCACTAGTTCCTCCAATAGTCAGATCTAGTTTAACGGACTTTGAAACTGAATTAATTAATTACAACTCAAAATATACGCAACTATAGCTCCTATAAAGTAGGAGACACTCTACGTGACTCAAGTTAGACCCTCAGCTTGAATTAACTAACCCAATGAAGTCAAATTAACTTAGTTAACTAAAACAAGGACAAAATTAAATTGAGATTTTCTTATTGCATTTTCAACCATAAAATCATAATTAAGAATTATATATATATAATTGAAATTTTTGTTGTTGTTGGGAAAATGATAAATTTGAAAAAGATTAACTACCACTATTAAATAGGAGAACAGTTAAAAATACAATTGGTTCTTTTACTTTTAAATATGTTTTTTAACTAATTAAAAAATATAATTCTATAAATAATTATATATTTTTAAGTATTTTTTCCAAATAATTTATTAAAAATTATAATTCACCTACCATAAAAAATAAAACACTTAAATTTATATTAATGAATTTACTATTTTAAATTACGGTATTATTATTAATCAACATTTTAAGTTTTTACATTTAGAATATAGATAAATATATAATAACATTACAACCATCTATTTAAGCTTAAAAAATAAATACTACACCGTAAAAATCTTTTATTTGAGGAACATCCGAACATGTGAAACATGTCAACTCATGCTTGTTCATATTAACAACCTCAATTTATTTCCCCAAAATTTATTGATTGACATTTATACAACACCCTAAATAATTTATAATATTTTATTTGACAAGATTAATGAAACATGTTATCTAACATTTCTTATTATTAAACGGGCTCATTTTTCTTCTATTAAATTATTTATCATTGCGAAGAGTCAGATCCCTCCCCGAGCCTTTGAAGTCTTCAATGATCATGAACATTATAATATTCTCAATATACCGCAAAATTAATGTTTAAAACATGTTTGAGATTTACCGCGGCACATGTACAGGGATGAGATTCTCTGTCGCTTGTGGTCCAGATTGAATATTATACTGCAAATAGCCCAACCCTATAGTTAAATCCATACCAAGTTTACCAAATATACACAATTCAAGAAATATTTACAGAGGTCTGGAGTTCAAGTTATGCACAGTACTAATTTTTTTTTTAAAGATTCTTCGTGGGTGACACCATGATTACTGTACTGGTGTATTAAAATAATTAAAAAAACCATGTTGTCAATTATAAGGCCACCATGAAGCAAGGAATAAAATATTTATCCGGAGCTTGAAGCAATGAATTTTTCCTTTTTTTTTTATGTTGTCGTGAGCGCCACGTAGAGAGGGGTCAACGTTGGGCATCTGCACTTATTGTGTGTGTGGACAGATTATATTCTCGTTCTGCAGTCGCTCACAGAAAAAGGACGGGATAACAGCGAAGTTTCGGCTATTTTGGTGTGGGTTGTCAACATATTTTGTGCCACTCGGACGCTGGTTCTGCACAAAAACTGGGAAGATAGCGAAACTTGGCGATTTAGTGTGGGTTAAGGACTTATTATCGTTAATTAGTTTACAGCCAATGGGATTGGGTTGGTTTTCAGAGCTAATTATATGCCAATGAAGTGGTTTCCAGGACAAATAATATTCAGTGAAGGGGTAATTAATGGGCAGATCTTTGCTCTGAGATCGTTACTAGTACCTTAAAGCGATTCTAACGGCACTTCAATGGGGCGTCCGTGTGAGTTTCTTGAATGAATTCTGCTTAACAGCATATATTCATATTATATATTATATACGTGTATATATATATATTGTATATATATTTGCCTCTGCTGCTGATTCGACATCGACATCGACATGTCTGTGGTTTGTTTCAGAGAAAACTCCCACGTCGTTTTCTTGGCATCGTTGTATGCTCTGCAATCGAAGGCGACCTGTCAGTAAAGATCAAGGAAGAGGAGGTGATATTGGATTAGTTCAACTTGGTTTGCTTCTTCTACCCAATCCCCCAACCGGGACAGAGCAAAGTTCAGGAGAGGGAATCTCCATACACAGTACTGGAAATTAGGAAGCTTTTATGGCGATTGGACAGGGAAAGTGCCAGTTCTGAGCCAGGAAATCTGCGGGAGTGAGGTAGAGAAAATAGCAGAAGGAAATAAGTGTTTCGAAGATGCCGGAGATGCCCAATCAGGTGATAAGCTACGAGCAAGTAATCGATGAATTCGAGGCAATGACTAAGGATGCTGAGAGTGTTCAGAGGAAAATACTGAAGGAAATACTGGAACGTAACAGCGGGACTGAATATTTGCAGAAGTGGAATCTCAACGGAAGGATCGACGATCCCCAACACTTCAAATCATGCGTTCCTTTGGTAACTCATGCCGACTTGGAGCCCTACATCCAGAGAATTGCAGATGGGGACACCTCGCCTATTCTTACTGCTGATTGCATCCCTTGGATCTCCTTCAGGTGAAGGACTTTCAGTGACCCACTTTCACTGTTACACTGCCTGTTGACTGACTCCATTTTTTTTCCCACAATTTCCATGAATAATTTCTAAAGAATCTTGTTTAGAATTCGGTTGAAACCAAACCGTTTCTGCAAAGTATATTGAACTATGTCAGCTCACCAGGCACAATTATCTCATTGTGAGAGAATGCAAAGTATATTGCACTGTGCAAGCTCACAGGCAGTTATGTGAGCATCATTCATTGTAGGGTAATAGCCCACAACCTGAATTTCATTTCATTTGCTTTGGTAACAAGTAATCAGGCTTTGGGGTGCAAATCCCCATGTTGATGTGATATGATAGCATCCTCCTTGACTGGGGCTATTCATATGCTTAGTGTGTTGTGTGGAGCATTATCCACCGTTGTCTTCTGTGAACTGCCCAGAACCATGATGAGCAGGGGTGGAACTATGAAATGGATTATAACGAATGATTCTCTGGTGGGAAGCGTTATTCACCCCAAAAATACCATCACTGGCTTTACGAGCTTCCCAGAGCCATGATGGACAGGGGTGGAACCATGAAAGAGATTGTAAGGAATGTTTGGGCCTTGGCCATCATGTTTCTTTGGCAGTGGGCGTTATTCACCCCAAGCATGCCACCATTGGCTTGTATAAACTGACCAGAACCATGATCGGCAGGGGTGGAACCATGAAATAGATTGCATGGAGTGTTTGCCTATCACGGTTCAGGCAGAACGTACAAATCATTTCACAGTTCCACAGATTCTGCACAGTCTCTTGTCAGGGGATGGTTGCTGTTTTTGGCTTATGGTTCTTGTCTTTGTGATGATGCAAGCTATCTTGTTACTGTGACATATCCCTACGTTGGGATTTTGTTCCACATAAATACTGTCCTAGTCCTCCTTCTAAACATCATAACCAATGACTTGCATTGACATCGCCCCTTTATCAAGGGATGGCGATTCTAAACATCAGAACCGGTAATTTTGCATTGACATTGCCCCTTGATCAGGGAATGGCGATTGAGAAATATTTAGAGGCATCCTGTTACTTTGTTTCAGATAATAAGCCTTGAATTATATGTTAGTTTCCTGATAGTTGTGTTCCATAACATTTTGTGAAATCAAGACTTCTTTAGGAAGCAGAAATCACATGCAATATCTGAAAATCACACTTTTTAGTCAAAGATGCAAATGTGAAATAAAATTCTTATTTCAAGTCAATATACTTTGTATTTCCTATAAATAGTGTTGGGTGAGAATGTCCATTTCTGACCAAACGAACAACTGCGCCTTGACCTTTTCCTCAATGATGTTTTCTTTCCAGCTCGGGAACTACAAATGGCAAACGGAAACTGATACCTTTCAATAAAGACTTGCTTGCATCAACATTCCAGATCTATTATATTTCAGGCGCTTATAGATCTCGGTATGCTATCCTCAATTCTTTCTTACTATTTCTGGATACGTTAGATCAAAATATTAGCTTTTTGGCTTCTTTTGATATAGTTTCACTCCGCCAAAGATTAAAATCTGATTGTATGACATTGTTTTTTGCATTTTTTTACTGGATTTCTATTGCCTGAATTTACAGTGATATATAGAGCTTCAAAAGTTTTCTTACGCTTTTTTTAGTTGGTACACCTGCTTAATTTTCTAAACAATACTGGCTTCTAAATTTACTATTTAGTTATTTTTACAAAATAACAGATAAGCCGAGTAATGTTCAAGTTGGAAGAGGGAGAAAATCAGCTTCTTGTAATGTTCCTAGCTGCAAAATTTTATTACAATCATGCGAAGACCAGACAATACACTGCTGGCAGTGTAAGCTAATCCAAACAGATAGCCAGCATAAATAATTCCCTTCAGGAAGTCTAGTCCTCCAAACATCTCTGGTCAAAGTCTATTCAAATGATGTTCTTCTTTCTAGAATGATTCAAGCAGATGTAACATCATCCTTCTAAAGTATTTTTCAATCAAGAAATTTGAGACTTCACTGTTCCTCAATCACTTTTCACTTCTGCTAATTTTCCTAGATGTGGCAGCTCTGCTGCTGGAAATATATGCTTCCAAGTTGCTCCTTAAGCATGAATATATTAGGCTTGTGTTTTGCATTAGGAAAATATGGACAGTTGTTCGTAGGGCATGCAATGTGCATCAACCTATCAACCCAGAAGTCCTCTTCGTTATATAGATATTTGCAGCTTGTTTAACCTGATTCTGTTGTCAATCCTATTAGAAACTAGCTATGATGCGGCTTTATCCTGGTTCAGTAAATCCTAAGTTGCCATAATCTTCAACATGAATAGAGCCAAGGGATTGGCAAATGCCAAAAGTATTCCATAGATTGGAAATAGGGACATCCTGTTATGAATCTAATGTATAATATGATTTGTATCTGGAAATTTGTTATGAATCTGGTAACAATTGGAGCTCTGATACAACTGTTATGAGCCAAAACTTGAAATCTGTTTTCTGTTTTGAAACTCTGAAAACTGATAGGCACTAACAGCAGCAAACTTTGCTCAAATAGTCTCCTTCAAACTACTTGCGATACCACAATTCACGAAAACCCCTGCTCTCATGCCTAAGAAATTTTTTAATGACCAATTTACATAGTCGAGGAATCTAAGAAAAGAGGAGTTAAAATCCTTGATGATGGACACTCATGATGAGTGGGAGTTACTAAACACTAAATATAGGTGACATTACAGGGACCTCATGAGTGAGCTGGCTATTAATGTAAGTATGCATAACAACTATTAATGTGAGCATGCATAACGTCATTCATTAGTACGAGCATGCATTAGTAAACTTTTATGCTAAGAAAAGAACAACTCTTTGTGCTAAGAAAAGAATAAAAAAGACACTCCCACATAATTATTATCACTAACAAAGCTATCCTATTTTAAGGCTGCCGTCCAGCCTATAAATCACCCTTCATCTGTGCATTGCTCATCTAACACAAAATTGGGTGCTCAAAATTAATGTCTTCACTGCTGAGCATGATAGTAGCATTGCTTCTATGCTGGAATTGGAAACACTATACTGCACATATTCTGATGTACTATAGCAGCTCCCCCTCCTCAAATTGCTTTGCCCCAAAGCAACTATAGTGATGGATGGCACAAACAACAAAGAAAGCATTTGCCCATATTTTTTATTGTCATTTTATTGTCATGACAAGAAACCAAAAAGGAAGCATGGCCCCATCATTTCGTCCAATCTTCTATGCTGGAAACACTAAACAGTACGTATTCTGAGGTACTATAACAGTGCCTCCTCCTCAAACTGCTTTGCCCCAATGCAACTGTAGTGATTGCTGGCAGAAACAAGAAGGAAAACAATTATCTAGATAAGATATGACAATCTGGCCATATTTTTTATTGTCTTGGCAAGAAACCAGTAAGGAAGCATGGCCTCATTACTTGAACTAAGAACCACATTCGAGTTGAACACTTCCACTACCCATTTTTTGTATTTTAATGGCAAGCAACCAATAACCAATCATGGCCCCATCATTTGAACCAAAAAACACTTTTGAGTTGAACCATTGTTGAAGTTCCAACTCAGCTGACAGTGGCTCCAGTTAGTGCAGCAGGCACCAGTGCATCTGAACTAATGGAAAATCCCTTGTGATTGGCTGCCCAAGCTGTCAATGTTGGTAAAACTAAAAGGAATTGAAGGACCATCACTTGAACCTTCATCTCTTCTCTTTTCAACAAAATGTTCATTATAATACTGCATGTTAGTTGAACTGTACTAACAATTTCCTGGGAAACATCCCTAACTAATCTTGAAAGGTATTACCTGTTTATGCCCTCCACATGACACTAGACCATTGCAGTCTTTACATTAGAATGCAGTCCGGGATAATGTAGAAACAAATATTGAATGAAAATGGTGGGCTTCTCTTGAATTTCTCATGTAATGAACAAAATATGTGGGAAACGATGATTCTGTCATTGGTGCTGCTGCACATTTTAACATGATGCAAGATATCTATTGTGGTTGTTGTAGCAGCACTTTTGGAGCTTGTTGCTGAAGTATATGTTGTTGTGACTATTGTTGCTGCTAGTTCCATTCTTCCGATTGAAGAATATGTTGGAGATTTGTTGATGGCAGGTGCTAGAAAATTTTCATTTGTAGTAGTGGTTGTGATGAAGTTGTTGAAACTGAAGAGGTTGTAGTGGTTGAAATTGCAAAGGCTGTTTTGAAAGATCAACACTTTTTTATTTCTTGCAATGTTCAACTTTGTGGCTTCTGCAACTATTTCCATGCTGGCTTCTGGTTGAATTACTTACTTAAGAGTCAAATCTATGTTGCAGCTGTAGCCAAGAGTCCATGCCTAGTCCTTGAAAGTTTAAACCTTGAGATGCCTGTCCTCAATTATCTTCTACCACCCACCTAAACTTTTTATTCAAGTTTCCCTTGTCATCTTTAATACCAAACAATTCTAAGCAGATTTACTGCCATCCTCAATCAACAACTAAATGGGTTCTTGCTTTGGTTGTAAAATGTAAGCAACCACAGCATGGGTAGACTTAATTTGCATCCCTCTTGCAGTTAATGCACCAATAACAAGGGTTAATATTATGGAGGAGACACTCATATAATCTAAAGGAGTATCATCCAAAATTTGCAATTTGGCTTCTAAACTGAATACTCGAGATAATTTACTGGATTCCAAACTAAGGGATGCTAAAGCATCTTCAAGCACCTCTCCAAAGTCCTGTTTTTTTTGAGAACCAAATTATGACCATCTCTATCATCCTTGTAATCAGTTGCTTTACCCCCTTGTCCCTTACAACCAACACAGTTGCAGCAAGTTGTGCAAGCTGGCTTAATTTCAAGAATAATGGCTGGACAATGGAAAGATAAACAAAGCATGGGATCTAGGTCTCAAAATAGTTCCTCGCTTCTCCCACTCAGGTTTGTATTTCCAATCAATTGCACAATGGCTTCTCTAGAAAAAATCTGCGGGACATATTGCTAATCAAATTGATCTCTTGGGCTGTCTGCAACATATTGAATATGATGTTTCAAATTCTTAAGTTATATTGAAAGATGCGATGTGCTCTAGTTCTGTTAGAGCTGCCTTGCATGTGCCTTTCTGGTTTCGAGTTTTTTTGTCTGAAAAGCTTTTGAGACATCAGTGGTTCATATGTTAAACTGAAGTAGAATTGATTAATGCCAACAGTGAACTGAATGTTACTTAAAGCGCTTTAACCGTGAGAATCGATTGAAAAGGGATGAATTGACGACATAATTAAAACATAAGCAAGATGTAAATAGAAGTGAAAAGCAGCAAAAACACATCGATACCACAACAATATTGATTATGGAGTTCGTCCCTGATGGACTACGTCTTCGGGTCCGCTGTCATGATGGGCGTTGCTTTATTAGGATTGAATCCGAGGAGGTCGATTACACAACAAATTAACCGGACTTATTGTGCACGTAGGCACTTCTGGTCACTGTCCCAAGAAATCTCTCTGAATTAGCTTTCCAACGCTTGTCACGGTTCCCAATTCCGACTCCAGATGCTCCTAGTACATTGAAAACAGAATTGCCTATATCCTCTAGAATCTGCACACACAACTCCAAAACCACTCTCCCTTTTCAATGAGAAAAATATTGGCTTTATAGCCCTCCAGATGCACTCTAACTCCTTATGTCATAGATTGGCATGAACTGACTCTAATTTTGGTCACAAATGCTCGGTCTAGTCATGATTTGCCACCTAGGGATAGACTTGCATGGTCTTTGAATTAATTTAGTGTTTAAACAACAACCAAAACCCAATCAAAACCCAAAAATACCATATAATAACCCAAATCCATTAGCGGCTAGCTAACTGGGCAAAGGAAGCGTTGATAGCGCATGTGAACAGGTTTGTGGTAACCTCCAGGCTGGCAGTTCCGGTGACTCACCTGCTGACGGTTGGCTGTTGCGGCTAATCTTGTGGTCCCGACGTTCACATGCCACTACTAACCCCACCTGACCGTGATTGTCCACCCCAAATGGTGGAGACAACCCCTGACTGCGCGGTCTTCTATTCACATGTCAATGTTCCGACATGGTTACAAATGATATCCACTGCAGTCTAAATTGCGGTTACTGCCCGGTGTTCACATGCTGTGGTTATGACCAGCGATCTATGAACAGTGGGTGATTTATAATGTTTTTACATTGTTTTTGTAATGTTTTACAAAGCCGAGGTGGGTTTTAGGCATAGTTTTAGTGTTTAGACTTTAGATGTAATGCATTTGATTTTTAATGCATGGTTTTAGGTTCTAGGTTAGGGTTTAGGTGTTAGGTTTTTAAACATAGATTTATGTAAAGACTTTAGGTTAAGGTCAAAGTATTAGGGTTTAGGTGTAGGTCTTTAGATCTAAAAACAAAACCTTTTATGACATACAACCACATGACGATCCTTGAATCCTTTTCGATAACCAAAACCCTGGCGGAACAGACGATGAAGATGTCGACAACCAAACCCCGAAGGAATTGATGACAAACACATGTCGGCAACTAGGTACAAAACAATATCCTTCAAATACCATGAAAACCATATCAACCACTGACATCATCGGACAACCATAACATTACTGTCGAAGTTGAAGATACTGGGTATTGAATGTTGACGACGAATACTGGCGAAGCTGATAAAGTTCAAGACCTCATCGACCATGATCATTTGACGATCACTTCAACGTTTTACCACTGAAGACTCCGCTCATGATGGACTGACAAGATCCTCCTGGATCATAGCAAGTGCCATAGTTCCATGTATTATTTAAGTCACATGGGAATATTATAATTAAAAAGCTTCTGAAGAAATATTTTAGAGTATGTTCAGTTTTACAAGGAAGATCAACAAGAACTTCAAGACATTATAGGAGTGTTAAGTTTAGGTATGTTCTATGCTTAGAGTAGTTTATTTCAATTTTCGTAGTTAGCTCACATCAGCATTAAAGTAAATTGCAGATAGAACATAAACATAAATCGCAGATAGAACATAAACATAAATCGCAGGAGACAAGCTAAGACAAGAGGACACAAGATGTGGTGCTAGCCAGGGACAAACCCCAATGTGGGGAAACCCTTGATCAATTCTTCTTATATGTTCTTCAATAGTTCAGTAGAGAGAGAGAGATAGTACATTTTCAACAGAAGTCAACACTTTGACTTATCTTTATAAGAGCATAGATCATCTCTAAGAAGATGATACATGAGACTAGTTGAAGACATGCTGCTTCAACTGATTCTCCAAGGTGACTCCTTCACCTATCATTGTGTTGCAAGCCTGCATGCTGCACCATGATGCACCCATCATCACAATGCTGGACCTTATGACCATGATGTAAATATCATACTGTTGCACCTTATGCTGCATCGCTGTCCCAATGTTTAGCACTGCTGTACCTTGTGCCATTGCTGCACCATGCTGTCACCCATGTGCTTGCTGCACCATTGTTGCTTCATGTACTTGCTGCACCAAGTACCATACTGTTGTCCCATGCATCTTGGCAACACTATGTCACCTTGCCGCCCCATGCATCTTGGTAGCATTATGTCACCTTGCTGTCCCATGCATCTTGGCAACATTATGTCTTGCTGTCCCATGCATCTTGGCATCATTATGTCACCTTGCTGTCCCTTGCATCTTGGCAGCGTTATGTCTTGCTGTCCCATGCATCTTGGCAGCGTTATGTCTTGCTGTCCCATGCATCTTGGCAGCATTATGTTGTAGGAATTTATAGGGTAAGTTCCTCAAACAGAACACTAAAGGACACCGCTCACAAACAGATCACAAATTAGTACACTAGTATTTTTGACGTGGTTAAAACCCTCAAAGAGGGAAACAGTCCACGGCCTGAGCCAATGCGGCCACTTCAGGCAATTTATTAATAAAAGAATGAAAATTTACATAAGCTTCTCTCATGAACAGTTACCCTACAAATGACCCTCCATGCTCTTTAACTAGAGATCATGGACCAATCGGGTGTTAAGCCACGGATCAAGTGTCGGTAATACCGAGGAGAGAATGAACCGTCAGATTGTAAGTTACAAACATACATAGTAAAGAAACACACTTTATCTAACTCTACACTAGACCAAGTTATACTTAACTATTTCCTATGTGTCGGAATATCCTAACATCCCCCTTAAGAACAACTTGGGATAGGATTGAAGGA
>APFE030380064.1:63519-78771 GCA_000404065.3 Pinus taeda
TAGGACCATTCCTTTTAGGATACGACTTCTTAGGATTCTTTGAATTTGGTTGCTGTTGGGCGGCTAACACTTTCTTAGAAGAGTTTCCAAGATTAGGAAGACCAAGGTGTAAGATTTTTTCTTGTTCTCTTTTTAAAGAATCACAAAAAGAATCAAAGGAAGGGGACTTGTAGGTTTGTCCTTGAGAAATGAAGGCTTCTCTTGTAGAATGGAAGGTGGAAACAAACACAGAGTACGCTGGTCCCAACTTAGTAAGAATGGAATAGATAAGGTTACTATCTTCTTTCTTAACCTTAACACCTTCCAAGAGAAGTCTAAGGGTCTTGAACTTGGACAAAAAATCTTCAATGCAAGAAAAATTATTGGGGTCCAATGTAAGAAACTCATTTTCAAGTTGATGGTCTCTAAGTTCATTTTTTATTCCAAAAACTTTAGTAAGCTGCTCCATTGCTTTATCAGGAGTATCAAGTTCCGCAATATGGAATCTAAGATCGAGACAGATAGACATCCCTATCAACCCACGTGCTTGATCTTGTCTATTTTCCCATTTAGCTGCCTTATCTTCATCTTTCGGTTTGGTTTCTTGGCCTGAGGCTATTCTGTAAAGACCTTTACTTCTAAGTAAATCCACAATGTAGGACCATTATTGGAAGTAGTTGGTGCTATCAAGAATAACTTGGCATCGACTTTCCATTTTAACAAAAACTAAAGCTATATATGTTGAAACTAAGTGTTCCAATGGAAAGATCTCGAAAAATTAGGCTGGTTCAAAAAAACGGCTCTGAAAACGGCTTCCAGATGAAGAAGTTATGGCTTTTTGAAAAAAAGTGATGAAGGTGCCGACAAAGTGCGGGAATGTGCGGAAATGAAAAAAAAACGCCCCTTTTCCAACAAAAAGGAGATTTGAACCCAAGACCTCTACTCTCATAAATTAGCTTTGAACCAAGTGAGCTATACAAAAATTTTGAGAGAGAGAGAGGGGGGGAGGGCTTTGTTTTCTTTTGGTCACTGAAGCTTTGGATTGCGTGCTTGCTTGAGAAAGCTCTTTTTCTCCCTACAAAACAAAAACACAAAACCCAACATGAACATGCAAAAAAAACAAGCCTTACGACTTAAAGTTAGCTTTACCTGGAAACTAAATATTTTCCTCAATGTTTCTGATTTTCCGAGATCACACTAAGGCGCAGCGGAAAAGAGCATACGCATGAGAAAAATCCTTCCTTTATGTTTTTGATTTGCCCAGATCCAACAGAGTCACAGGGAAAAGAGCATACGCAGAAATGAAAGGTATAGATCCGGTAATACAAAAGAGCTAAATAAACCGAAATTGAAATAAACAGAGAGAAAATAACTATAAACTACAAATAAACATTGTATACCTCTAGATCTTAAAAATGACGCAGCTAGGGCTACCGGAAACCTTTTCGCATGAAACGAAAGGGGTTCCTCACTAGAACAGATGCTCCTAAAATAACAGAGTAGTCCTCTTGGCCCGAAAGTAGTCAGAAACAGCAGATCTAGGAGATGGCAGTCGGATGCAGTTGTACCGGCTTCATATTTGGATCACCAATGGACGCGGCCCTCAAATAGCTCTGATACCATGTGGAAGTTTGTCATTACACCAAAACCCGTAGGTGTTGGAAAAATCACCGCACCTCTATAGAATCCGTAATTTCCCACCTTGGGGATCCTAGTTACTGGGTTGTAATGTTTACCACTACCTGCGTGTTTTGGTGTAATGGCAAACCTCCACAAGGGGAATCTCACCCATTCTACTTCCCATATACACAATTTTCACAGAAATCAAAATCCAAAGATCTCTTAGTCATACCTTCTACCACACCTTTACCATGAAGTATTCAAAGGCCCTTCTCTCCAATATGCCCAAGCCTTTGATGCCATAGCATGGTATTTTCTCCAAAGACCACTAGATTTTTTTCTCAACTTCAGGAACCACATAACTATTGCACCCATTAATAACAGTGCTACCTTGCAGCTTGTACAGAGTTCCAATCCGAACTCCCCGCATCAATATCAGTTCTCGCTGAACCATCTTGCAGGTATCTTTCTCAAACATTGTTTTTACACCTGCATCATCCAGCTTGCTTACAGAAATCAGATTTCTGGCTAATGTAGGAATATGTAGAACACCGAGAAGTGTTCTAATGCTTCCACCTTGCAACTTCAACTTGACTTTTCCACGGCCAATGATTCTAACCTTCCTATCATCCCCCAAGAAGACATCACCACCATCATATTTCTCATACTCACAGAACCACTCTCTATGGGGAGTGAAGTAAAAGGATGCACCTGAGTCAATAAAACATGCCTCATGATCTACATGTGTACATGAACAAGCCAAGTACACCTCCCCACCTTCATCTGAGGAGGTTTTCGACTCTACAGAGGGAGAATCATCAGATCCCTTTTCTTTGTCAAGAGCTTTAGATTTACAGTCCCTTTTGTAGTTCCCTTCCTTTTCACATTTCCAACACACCACCTTTACAGGTTTTCCTAGAGATTTAGATCTCCCTCTAGATTTAGATCTCCCACTCGATGACTTATTTTTGTTTTTATTCTAGGACCATCCTCGTATAGACAAGGCATCACCATTCTAGCTCTCCATATTTTTCTGTCTCATCTCCTCCATTAGCAAGGATAAGACTATTTCATCTAACTACAAGGCAGTTGCATTTCTACCTATTGAAATAACTAGACTATCCCATGAATCTGGCAGAGAACAATACAAACTGATGCACTTATCTTCATCTGAAATTTTAATATCAACAAATAATAATTGACTTACCACAGTATTAAATGTGTTCAGATGTTCTATCACTGAGTCTCCATCTTTCATCCTCAGGTTATACAACGTTTTTCGTAGGAACAATTTATTCACCAGAGACTTAGATTGGTACAAAGTCCCCAACTTGTCCCACAAAGCCTTCGTCGTAGCTTCCACTAATACTCAGCAATAATGAATATGATACACACAATCGTATTATACTATTTGCATTCAGATCCAACTTCTTCCATTCTTCATCAGACACTCTTGTTGGTTTAGTACCTAGATCTACCATGATCCACTAATCTTTATCCACTAATAAATCCTCCATCTTGAGTTTCCACAACTCAAAACTCTAACCATTAAATTTCTCAATATCTATATTTCCACTACTCATCATCTTCTTTCACCACCAGAATTGATCCTGTAGATCTCCCACTGAACAGAGTCTTCCACAGGCCCGACCGAAACCCCTCAGCAACAAAGGTGTCCACTTGAAGCCAAAACAGCTCTAATACCAAATGTAGGTTTTAACCTCATACAGAAATTACCTACATACGAATTCCAAAAAATACAAAATAAACAAAGGCGAGAGCATAGCACATAAAACAAATATACACAGAGATTTTCCCCTGGATCCCAAAACTGGGACTACCAGCTTGATTTTTCATTGTGTTCCTTTCAATGTTACAATACATATATATACATGCCAAAGCATCCAATACCATGGACCAAAAACCATGGCATCCAAAACCATGTGCAAAAACCATGCAAATCCATGACCCCGTAGAGGGGGGCTACCCGCCCCCCTCAAACCCCCTGGACAGGGGGGACTGCCACCCCCCCTGTGACCCCCCTGATGCATAATCAACGCAATGAAGGGGGGGCTTCGCCCCCCCTCCAACCCCTCGGTTAACTAAGGCGTCTAGTTGTGGAAAGAATATAACACAACCTAACAAAATGGAGGGGATAAAAGTTAGGGAAAAATGTATGGGTAAGGGTAGATGTTAGGGACACATGGGTAGTGAAATTTCTTAGAATGCATGAGGGAAGGAGTAGAAAAGTGGAAAACACTGGGAAAACCCATAAATGCAACATGGACTTGGGTTTTCTAGGAAAAATGATGGCATGGGGATAACAGGTATGGGAATGGTTGGGGAGGGTCTATCAAGTGTATAAAAGGGTGTTTAGGTTGAAAAACTAGAGATTTTATCCTTGGAATAAAGCAAAAACCATGAAATCTTAAAAGCACAGCCAAAACACAGCAACAAACCCTAGGGAAGGAGTTTATCAGTTTTGTGAAGAAATTAGTTGAAGAAAGGATTTCTAATGGTGCCACTTACTTGTTTGAATTTTTTTGAAACACTAAGATGGATTTTTCACCTGTTATTTCCCTCCTTATGCCTCCAAAACAAAATCACAACAACCCTGCCAGAAACACAGCAAAAGCGTAGTAGGCTAATGAATTGAGTAATTTGGTGATGTAATCTGAACTTCTAATGGTTGTGGCAAGTTTTGCAATGCAAGAGAGGAGCTCTTGAAGACTTGGAAGGATATAATGAACTCTTGGAAATCTTTATTCCTCTTTATAGATCAAAAGAACTCGAATTTGGCTCATGACATCATGTGTACTTTTATAAAATGACTAGTGATGCGATTTGACTGCAACATCATTTATTCAAATGGAAATGTTACCTTTTTTAATTTATTCCCTAATTTTCTAACTCCTGTGATGGTGGCCCAAATGATGGACATGACTCTCTTTTTTCTTTGGATGACTGACATTATGATGACAATCAAATGTAAATCCTAGACCATGACATGTATGATGGCACATTAACTCTTTTGATGACCTAGAATACCCAAATGATGACATGATCATGATGAGTGATGATGACCTTGAGCAAGTGGAGGGAGTAAAAATGACCTAGACAGAAACCAATGACCATTTGACAACCAAGAGGTATCAAATTTTATTTGAAAAAAGGCTCCATCCTTGATTGGCAACAAGACCAATTATGGATCAAATAGTGTTGTATTGAGCAACTGGTGCAAATATTATATCATAGTCAAATCCTTCCTTTTGAGAGAAATCCCAAGCCACGAATATTACCTTATATTTTTCATCACTTCCATTATCTCCATGTTTAATTTTGTAGATCCATTTTGAAGTGCCCACCGACTTGTCCTTAGGTATAGGCACCACATCCCAGACATCATTCTTCATGATTGACTTGCATCTTTCCATACCTAGTGCTTTACATATTCTTAGAAAGTGAAAGGTTTAGATTGAATGATAGTAATTATGGTAGCCAAGTACCCTTGATACCTGTTAGGCTTCTTTCTTTCCTAAAATTTTCCTCTTGGAGCTGCATGATTTTCAAAATCTTGAAGTGTATCCTTGAGCCATAATGGTCTTTTCCTTGAGGTAGAGGGATCACAAGGAGGTGGATCAAGAGGATCCATTGGGCCATCAACATCGAGCATAGGTTCATCCATCAGAGGCTCTCCTTATTTTTCAGCAGCATCATCCTTCCTTGATATGGGGAGATATTTGGCTTTCCTGAAGGCAATGTCTTCATCAAAGGTCACATCTCTACTTACTTACATTTCTTTGAATAGGTACATAAATTCTATATGCCTTCAAATTTTCACTATATCCAACGAATAAACATTTCTTCCCAGAAGCTTCCAACTTATTCATTTTCTCTTTAGGCACATTAAAATACACAAGACAACCAAAGATTCTAAAATAAGACACATCAGGATTCTTGTCAGTGAATACTTCCTCGAGTGCCTTCAAATACAAGGATTGATGAGGGCTCCTATTTTGAACATATACAATAGTGTTAGTAGCTTCTTCCCACAATAACTTTGGTAGTCTTTGATCATAGATCATGGCATGGGTAGCTTCCATAATAGTTCAATTCTCTTTTTCAGCAACACTATTCTGTTGTGGAGTGTATGGAACAATTGTCTCCCTCTTAATGTCAACCTCTTTGAAAAAATAATTGAATTCATTGGATTCATATTCAGTTCCATTGTTAGTCCTCAACACCTTGATCTTCTTTCCTATTTTATTTTCCACCAATGCTTTGAAAGAATGCAACCACTTGAACACTTCATCCTTCCTCTGTAAGAAATAAATCCATGTTTTCATGAGAGGTCATCCAAAAAAAAATGCATAGTATGCGTATCCTCCTAATGAAGTTACATGGAAGGCACTAGATAGGTCAGAATGGATTAATTGAAGAATGTCAGTGTTTAGTCAATTTAGTGTGTCCTAAATTTCTACATCAGTTATCAATCTGGGAGTCGTAAACTAATGAATTGTAGTGCACTGTATGTAATAGACAACCCTTTTCTTACCTCACTGTTTTCAGTTTTTATCTTGTTTTGGGGTTTTGTTCTTGCTGGTATCCTAAAGTGTTTAATGCAAATGGAAATCCTAGTCTAAAGTTTTAAGAATAATTTTAAAGATCAAGTGTGGATGTAGAATTGAAGACAAGGTTTATGATTCTTATGGTAATTTCCAAACTTAGAACTTCAAAGATCTCAAAACATGTTGTCTACAAAATTAGAACTTGAATGAGAGTGTAAACATGCAGCTACATAAATCACTAAAAATGAAGTACTAAAAATGAGTTTACTATCTCTGTTGTCATCCTAATTACAGAATTGAAATCTAATAACTGCTGCACTCAAAACTAAAAAGTAAAGAAACTAGAAACTAGTCAATGATTTAACCCATAATCACAATATTTTGTCAATCGACTTCTAAAATGGGTTAAGCTAAAGACTCCGGAAATATCATCATATGGCATGAAATAATGGCATTTAAATTATCTAATTTGCACTCTAATGAAAGCAAAGTCAATTAGTTCATCTATAATCATAACATTTCGTTAATTAACTTCTAAAAATGGGGTGAAGCTAAAGACTTCGAAAATATCATCATATAGCAAAAAAAAAACTGACATCTAAACTATCTACTTGTAGATTAATGAAAGAAAAATCAATTACTTCACCTATAATCACAATGGCTCGCCAATTAACTTTTAAAACGGGGTTAAGCTAAAGGCTCTGGAGATATCATCATATAGCATGAAGAACTGATATCTAAACTATCTTAAGCAGTAAACAAATCTCACTAAATAAAAGCATAATAACTAGAATTGAAAACTAAATTTATTAGAGGAAGCAAGTCTGAGATCACCGCTTGATGCAAAAACTACATTAAAAATCTCAAGCATAACCAGACTTAAAGACCTATTCTAAAGTGCGTTGATCAGTGTTAGTATAAAATGTAACAAGCTGCAAAAACATGTACAGGATTAGAACGATTAAAACCATAAGCTAAACATGAGAAATGTACAGCTCAAATAAGAGAAAATATACATGAAAAACTATACAAAACAAAAGAAGGGACCTCAGCTACGCAGGGGCCCTCTGCATAGCCTTGGACTAACACGTTGTTACTTCAAACCATGCTTAAACAACCATGTGAAAAATAGAGTTTTGTATTATGAAATAGAGGAATATGTCTCTCAGTTACACAACACCAAAATAATGTTATATAAACAGTATCAAGAACAAACTATTTGTGTTGCAAACGCTTATATTTATAGAGGAAATAGATAATTGTATCTCTGAGGAATCTCTTCAGCAATGGACACGTGAACAAGTCAGAATCCGAGGATTCAGCCTCTTGGTTCCCATGAGCAGTAAATCTATGCAACGTGGATGTTGGATTGCATTATGGAGATGGCCTGCAAGTGGCAAAAATGGATCCACGAGTTCAGGAACGGCTTTGGGCTTCTTTTACGTGCAGGAATAGAGTCCTAGTTGACGCAAAACTCTTTGTTGACCATCCTCTGACAGTACCTTTCTTCACGAATTTGGCCAAGCAAATAGGACCCCATCCATGTGTGGATCATTCCTGAGCTACCCATGTGTCTCATTCCTCCTACTGACACCTATAACCTATAGAACAATGAAAATGGTTGTGGAATTGCGAGTTAGCTGCGGAAAGTGGCTACATTCCATAGTTGATAAACAAAACCTAGATCAAATAGCACACACAATTATATAATTTGAAAATCACTCAAATACACTCATGAAATCAACATGTAACAACTTTTGATAGCTTAAGAGGCAGTGACATGGGAAAATAGAAGAGAAAGGGTTTAAGAAAATGCATGGAAGAGAGGTAGTTTTGGGGCTCAACATACCCCCACTGTGAAGATGTTGCATGTCCTCATGCAACCAAAATTGTAACTATCCTTCCTTCAATTCATCTACTCTTAAACTTCTATTAAGACATCTAACCTTCTCTTCTTTCTTAGTGTCACTAGCATCCTGGGCTTCATCATAAGACATTTGTACTTGAGATTGATAAGGGATCTACTCAACCTCCTATTCTTCTTCTTTAGTTTTCTATTTTTCTTATGCCATAACCCTAAGTGCAGCATGGTATTGTCATGGATAACTTTGTCCAATTTTTTTTTCTCTTTTAATCTCTCATTCTCCCTTTGGATATGTCTGTTCAAGAATTCCAGCTCGTAAATTTCTTGTTTTAATGACTGGATCAAGGTTTCCTGAGTTGTTCCTGGCTGATTAGATGAATTTCCTTATTCTGCTATAGTATTTTCCAATTATTCAATGAAGTCATACATCTGTTGCTAAGTTTCATCAATTTCTGGTGTTGTCTTCCTTGGACTAGTTTCAAAATTTAATTGAGGAGAAGGAGAATACTATGGGTTTTAATCAAGTGGAGTGTTTTCTGGTAACTGATCTAGAGTTTCACCTCCCAGGTCTATAAAGTGAGCTCCTTTGATTTGCATTTCTTCAATTTTCCCTTTAATCTAAAGCTTCTTCTTAGACCTTGTGAGCTTGTATCTCCCTTTTCTATGCTCTGTTTCTCCTTTCCCTTTTGTTTTGCCTTAGTTGACTGTTATTTAAGATAAATTAATCTCTCAAAAAGCACTTGCTCTTCTTATAAAGAAGGCTCAGGAGTCTAGTAAATGCCTTCAATATTCATCTTTCCTTTCTGTTTTACTTGTTTCCGAATCTCAGTCAATGTTTCAGAAGGCAATTCTTCTTTATTGGTTTCCTTGTGTTGAGTATGGAGCATGATTGTTTAGAGGTCTTTCTTTCAGCCAAATGTATACCCCAGGAATTTTGTACACCCCTCCACACGGGGGGGTGTGGGGGCGGTCTTGTCCCCCCCGCAGGGGTCCAGGGGGGTTGATCCCCCCCATCTGGGGGGTCCAGGGGCCAGCGGTCCCCCAGGGGGGTTTCGGAGGGAGCGCCCCCAAAGCTAAAAACCGATGTAAATTTGCCTTGTAAAAGTATAGTAATTTCTATTCAATCTGGGTCGTTCATTAGGCGGATGATCTGACGGTAGAACTTATGTTTAGCTTAGGATTTTTGGCCCTAGAAGGCAACCCCTCTCTTTATATGAGGGCAATGTATTTGATTTTGTGTAATAGATGTGTATTCTTTGAGCGAGAAACAGAGAGGTGAGACTGTGAGAGAAAACAGATGATATTACAGTGGATTTGTTGTAGGTTGTGTCTCTTCATTTTGCTGGATAATAGAAAGGAAGGACTAGCTATTCAAGGTGGACGTAGCCCAAACTGGGTGAACCACGTATATTTGTGTCTCTCTGGTTTTATGCATTTTCTGTGTTTATATTTATGCAATATTCTATGTGTTCCATTTCTCTGTAATATATAATTTTCTAACACCTTGGTCACACTAGTAGGAGTATCTTGGATTGTTAAATTTGTTCTTTTCCTCCTACTTTTCTTTGTTGAACTCCCGTCGGGCACTTCAGGAGGGTCTTGGAAGAAATTCCTAACTAGGAATTTTCCCATGTATCTTTCCTCTCTTTCAAATGATTCTCAACTAGGATCTTAATAAGGCCATGATGGTAGAGATGAAGCTCCACATCATCTATATTCTTTTTCACAGTAGTAGACATTTTTCCCAAACTACTCAACAAGAAATAAGGAAGGTTGATAGTTTCATTCTCCAAGAAATTCATTAATAATATGATATGATACATGTACATGGAGCCATACCTGCTCTCGCATGTAAAGAATTGTTGAATGATCAACAGCAGACTAGTCCATCTATCCTTTAACGCTGAAATAGGAATTCCTCATTTAAAAATTGATACGTCCATACCTAGATTAGGAAGAATGACCCTCCAGAACTTTTCATCGAAGTCCTTATTCTTAAACCATCTCTCTCCTTCTTGTGGAAGCTCTATTGTTGTTGCAATGGATGACTCTGCCACTGGAAATTTGATGTCCCCAATTTCAACTTCTACACCATTGAAAGATCTTGCAAACATTTTTGTAACTTCCTTATTATGACCCTTGAACTTCTTAATAAACTGCAACCATCTTGCCTTCTTCAATGTGCTCTTAAGCTGCAGGTATCCCTCCATGAATTTAGCTCCTTTGGGCTTTGTTCTCACTATAAGACCCATTCCTCCTTCTTACTGTGAAGATATCTTTGTAAATGATATTTTTACGGGAGCAGAATGGTTATGTGAGAGGAAAATGGAAGAGGGCTACGGAGAAAATCAGTGATTACAAAATGGGAAGAATGCGGAGCATGAAATGAGGGTGGGTTCATGGAGAAGAAATCTGTGTAAACAAACCATGAACTGAAAATCGTAAAACCCGATGTGAAAGTGCAGAGGTGGAGTGTCACTCATGAAACTTGCGAAACTGAACAGAGTTTGAGTTCATAAAAGGTTGCAGAGTACACGTCAATGGGTTCATAAAAAGGCTACGAAGTGGAACGTCAGTGGAAGAGAGCCATATTCAATCAGCTCATGTCTACATGATTAGTCGTTTTAACAAGTGTAATGAGGATGTACAACTAAGTACGAGTTAAACTCGGGAGTGGATTATGAGACCGCTATGATTGATGCGGAGGATATGGTGGAGTTAAGGTAGCCATCAAGTCAAATCATTACACATTATGGAGCTTGTGATTTACAAATTATGCGTTTGAAATTCTATTTGAAAATGGTTTTGTTCATAACTTGGAACCATACCTCTTTTGTTTTGCTAACTTTTAATTGGCTACCTCTGTAGGTGCTTTTAGGTGTTGATGTCTTCAAAGATCTTCCTCTTGCATACCTGCATCTTGCTTCTATTATTATTTGGCTAATCACTTGACTGTCACTACAGAGTAACAGAGGATTAGTTGCGGAATCAGCAATCAGCTGCGGAATCAGAATTCAGCTGCGAAATCAAAATTCAGTTGTGGAAATTGACATAGTGAATGACATATGACTTGGCGAATGAATGGAAATGAAAAATGACTGTATGGATGATATATGGAAAGGTGAATATGAATATAAGCTAAAAGAAAATTTATTAATGGAATGTGGTGGCGAGATGGAGCGAAATGAAATGGAATGGAATGGAACAAACTATGAGTGAAATGAGAAAAAAAAAAATTGGAAAATATAGGGTGTCAGAATATTCTAATTTTCACCTTGTATTTTTTGTATAAGACTACCAATTAGTGATTGGTTTTCAGGCTTATACATTATTATTATTATTATTATTATTATTATTATTATTATTATTAGATGATGATGAAAAAAAAAACAAAGACTAGGCTGGTGGAGAAGAATGATTCTTCTTCACCAGCCTCATTTCAGAATTATCTTGAAAGATTTTGATAAACTCCTCCTTTGAGAGTGGCTTATGATAGATCTTCAATCTATGAACATTCATAATGAGATGAGTTTGATGCTCATTAATTGTTTTGATTCTTACCACTCCATTGCTAAAAACTTTTTCAATCTAATATGGCCCAAGCCAATTAGTCTGAAATTTACCTTGAAAATATTTGAACTTTGAATCAAATAGCAATGCCCAATCTCCTTCTTGAAACTTTTTGTCCTTGATGTATTTTTCATGCCACTTAGCTCTCTGCTGCTGAACTAGATCAATTCTTTGAACGGCTTCTTGTCTAATCTCATCTAGTTCATTCAACTGCTTTGGTCTATGCTTTTGAGCTTCTGATAGATCCATTCCCAACTGAACTGCCATCTTGAAGGTTTTAACTTGGAACTCAATGGGGAGTAGGACTTCCTTCCCATAAACAAGTTCATAGGGAGTGTGTCATGTTGTATTCCTCCATGTAGTTTTGTAGGCCCATAAGGCTTCAGGAAACCTTTCTGCCCAATCTCTTCTATGTAGATGCATAGTCTTGGTAATGATGCCTTCAACTACTTTATTTGTGGACTCCACTTGACCATTTTCTTGCGGATGATAAGGAGTGGATTTTCTATGCTTGAACTTGTACTCTTCCATCAGCTTCTCCATCATTCTGGATGTGAATTGACTTCCATGATCTATCACAATTTCTCTTTGAACACCAAAGCGAGTAAAAATGTCCTCATAAATAAAATTAACTATTGAATTTTCAGTAGCATAAAATAATGCTTTGGCTTCTACCCATTTAGTGACATAATCAATGCATACCAATATATACTTTTTCTGCTTGGATGGAGGATTAATAGGTCCAATAAAATCTAAAGCCCATTTTTCAAAGGGTTCGATAAGTACCTGAGGTTGTAATAGCATCTCATTTGAGGGGGTAGGTTTCCCTACCCTTTGGTAGTTGTCACACCTTTTGACATATTGTTTTGCATCTTTGAAGAGGGACGACCAATAAAATGATTTTATAAGTTGTCCTCTTGTCAACAAAGTGTCCACTACATGGTTCATCATGACATGCTTTGAGAATATCAAGCATTTCATCTTCCCTGACACAACTTTTGATCACAAAGTCTGGCCCTGTTTTAAAAAATTCGTTAGAAATCCATGAATGTCTTGAACTATCCTGAATAATCTTTCTTCTTTCACTAGGAAATAAATGTGGAGGTAGTTTCCCTGCAACCATATAGTTAGCCATATATGCAAACCAAGGAGTTTTAGTAGTTACTGAAAATAAGTATTCATCAGGAAACTTATCCTATGCAGGAGAATCTTCTTTGATATTCTGAATCTTAGACAGGAAATCAGAAACTGTTTTTTGTTTCCCAGGTCTAACTAAGGAGAAGGTAGGTCTATGAAATCCACTGGGTATTCCCAAGAATCTAAGGATACCGAAATATCTTCCAGTACACCATCTGGTTTGATTACTGATCTATCTGCAAGTTGCAATAAGGTAGGTGTGAAAAGAAGATTAGGAAGTTTAAGATGTTCCATAGTCTGTCTACTCATAATTTTTATAGCAGCCCCTAAGTCAATCAATGAATTTGGAATTTCTATTCCATTTATGTGTGTCTTGACAATTGGACTACCTGGATCCACATATTTTTGCATGGTAATATTTCCCATCATGATATCTGTTATTTTTCCTACCAGGTGGATTCTTTTTGTGTCTCTTGGTTTCTTACCTGGTCTTTTGGTACTCAACTCCTTTATTGTTTTTGCTAGAATAGGAATCTCTCTAATGTCTTGTAGCAAGGGAATCTTGATACAAACATTCTTTAATTCATCTAGGAAATCATAGTGAAGCAACAAGATTTGTTTTTCCACTCCCCTGCCAATTTGTAATATCTCAGGAAAAGGAGGTGTGGATGTGGATATAGGTTGCTCAACTATAGGAGTTGTGGGGGTTGACTCTTTTTGTTTTTCTTTTTGAATGGTTGGGTTTTGAAGGGATGCTTCTTCAAAACTTTTATTGACTTTCAGAGAATCCTCCTTAGAAGCATCTTGCTCTTGAACATCTATAGAAGGTTTTTCCTTTTCTAAAATCCTACCAGATCTAAGTTGAACATCATTAAGATCTAGAGGAATAATCATGCAGGTAGGAAATTGTTTTCCTTCTACCATGTAAGCATTCTGAGGGTTTTTTTTGTTGGGATTTGGTAATGGTTGGGCTGGTAGTTGATTTGGCTTCTATTGAAATGGAAGCAAGAGTTGAGTATTTTGATTTTTTTGAGGAGTTTGTTGTTATGGAAATGGTAATGAAAGTTGTGGGCTTTGGTTTGGAAGTTGTGGATTTTGTTGTTGGTTTTGTGGGGGAGGATAGCCCTGATAAGATGGCGGATATTGATAATATTGAGCAAATCTCCCATAAGGATTTTGTACCCCTTGTGCCCATGATTGAGATTGATACTGATTTTGAGGTTGAGGCCAAGGTTGTTGCCAAGAATTTCAATTTGGTGGGGGCTGAAAATTCATTGGATTGTTAAATCCTTGATTTTGTTGCTCTTGCCAAGGTCTTCTTGAAACAAAGCAAAGAGATTCTACAAAATTTGGATCCTCCTAAAAGACAGCTTTAAGCCCTGGGATTGAAGGACAATCCTTAGTATCATGACTTTCTAAGAAAATCATACATGTTTCTACAACTTTTGCATCTAAGGGACATTCTCTTAGAGCATGCTTCTTTCTACATTTTGGGAAAAAGATGGCTAAGGCATTAGCTTTTTTTTTCTGCTTGTTTTGAATTGTGAGGGTGTCTATCTGTTCATTAACGCTACCTAGAGTGTTAGTTTTGAACTCATCAAGCATATTACCAATTTCTACCCTACTTATTGTCCCAGTTGCAGATTTATTTTCTCTAATAAGAGAAGGATCTCTAGGCCCTTTTCCAGTTTTAGATTTTCCCCTTGAGAGATGGACACATAGTTCTGCTATGTCACTTAGTGGAAGTTGAGAGATGTCTCCCTTCCCCATCATGTTTAAAATATCTATCCATTCATCTCTAATGGCTTTCAATAAAAGGGCTTTCAAGGTATCCTTATCCAAATTGTTCATTTTTGCTCTCTTTAAGTTGTATTGAAATCTTTCAAGCAAATCCTCCAAGTTCTCATCTTCTTTTTGCATCATTTTGAATACCTCATCCTTATGATTAGTAGGCATACAATAATCAAGGTATCTATCCAAAAATGCCTGCCTCATATCATTCCAAGTCCTAATAGATTGAGTGACTAGTCCCATAAACCATTTCAGAGCAGCCCCTTTCATTGTTGAATGGAACAATTTGAGTTTTTTAGAGTCTTCTAGATAGTCATAGGTTCGACATAAGACTTCAAACTCAAATAGAAATGTTTCAGGATCCTCTGATCCAGGTGGATGTTGGTGGCCACCCACCTATCCCATTTGGACCCCCACAATTGTCTCTTTCATCTTTTTCAGTTTCCTTAATCGTAGCACAACTTACTATTTTTATCAGTTTTTCGGGTCCTGAACTTCCGGAGCCGTTTTGAGGCCCTAAACGACGCTTTTTGGGGAATCCGGGGGCAACATGGGTCCATGGAATGGACCGATGTTTCCCGTTCCAACAATGATAGTGCTCGAATAGATCTTTCTAATGAGCTATCATACGCATCAAACGGAGATCGTATGCCAAAGTTACGACCCCGGGAAATTGATGTACCAATTTACCCAAAACAGGGCCCACAATTTGGCGTTTCATCT
>APFE030380064.1:84698-106399 GCA_000404065.3 Pinus taeda
AGGAGCGTAGCGTTTCAGGTGCGCCGGTACGCAGGCACAGAAGGGTTTCAGGTGCGCTGGTACGCAGGCACAGAAGGGTTTCAGGTGTGCCAGTACGCAGGCACAGAAGGGTTTCAGGTGCGCCAGTACGCAGGCACAGAAGGGTTTCAGGTGCGTCGGTACGTAGGCACATAAGGGTTTCAGGTGTGCCGGTACGCAGGTATAGAAGGGCTTCAGGTGCGGATGACCGCAGGCAGTTCAATGGACTCAGAGCGAGGTACGCAGGCTAGCAGTTGAGAAGGGTGCGTACTTGTATGCGGGCTAGCAGTTGAGCAGGGTGCGTACTTGTATGCAGGCAAGCAGTTGAGCAAGGTGAGTACTGTAAGTAGGCAAGCAGTTGAGCAGGGTGCTTACATAAGCAGGCTAGCAGTTGAGCAGGGTGCTTACTACGTAAGCAGGCTAGCAGTTGAGCAGGGTGCTTACTTCTCTTAAAATCTTTGTTTATCATTGTTGTGTTCTGGGTTTGGTCCTATTATTGTGGATCTGGTTACTACAGTTGACTGGGTGATTCTCTTATACTTGATTATCATTTGATGCTTATGGATCCAGTTTGAAAATTTATGAAAAGTGGTCCTTGTAAGAAAAGAAGTAGGGGGTTGTAGCTCCCTTCCAGGAGAGACTGGAAAACGAGAGAGAGTTGTAGCTCTCTGCAGGTTGCAGCCTGCGTACTGGTAAAGGACTGCACCAGTACAAAACCATTGTAAAAGGAGTTTCTAATTTGAAAAAGATAGAGACATATTGCAGCAGGTGGTTTTCACCCACATTGGGTTTCCACCTTATATCTGGTGTTCTTTGATGTGACTGTCTGTTTTTCTTGCTCATTATTTTGTGGTACTGATATGCAAAAATAATTCAAAATGTAAATAAGGAAGATTTGTTAAAAGAACTAGATAATACTGATTCACCCCCCCTCTCAGTATTATTTTCAATAGTTACATTCCACCAAGAAAACTCAGCACTAAGTCGGTCAAGGACCCAAAATATGTGACTTTTGACATGTTCACCCAATTTCTGCCAAAGGAAGTGTCGTTTTATGATGTTGGGAGAGATCCCACAATTGACGATGGAGGACTGGAAATTCAATGATCAAAGAAATTACCCACATTTTCTGCCGAGAAAATACCTACAACATGCATATTACTTAGAAAGTGGAGCTACAAGCTTAGAGACACAATGATGGGTTGCAGGATAGTTTGCTCCGTATACTACTAGTGTAATCCCTTATTTTTATTAGTGAAACCCCCTTATTGTATTAGTATCATAGGGACCTATCAAGGATTGGAGATAGTTGGCATGTTAAATATGCTAAATGTGCCAAACTTTGGCAGAAGCACATCCAATATAGCATGTGTATGACAACTTCTCGCATTAATACATGATAAATACCTCTGGCTAGGGACGAGGATCTTGATCAACGAAATTTTGATCATAAGGATTACATGACTACCTCACCAAGGAAAAAAAATCCTATATAAGGGTTTGTGGGAAAGAATCAGAACAAGACGATGGCATAGATGATGAAGGATAAATTTGGAATAGTCAAAAAATTGTGCGGGTATGGCATTAAATACATCGATGACCAAGGGGCTTTCTTCATCACGCACATTTTAGTGGTGAAGATCATGTGGAAGTGTAGGGAAAATGATGTCCTTGTAGCCATGGTTTCTTTGGCTACGTAGTGTAGTGGTGACATCAAGTTTAACTATGCTTCCTATTTATGCAAATATCTTTTGGTAGATTGCAGGGAAGTGCAGGAGGAAAGGAAGAAATTTCATTATGCATGGTTAATCATCATCATCATGCTAATTGCATGGATGAAACCAGCCCTTGTGATAAAATAATGAAAGAATAAGAGCGTAAAGATGAAAATTGAATATGAAGTGCATATTTTTGAGCTACAAACAAGGCTGCAACTAGCCACACCACTAGAAGTATGGGAGAGGAGGGAGAAGGATTTAAATTTTTCACTAAAAGGAATCTCTGACATAGTGGTAGAATGTGGGAAGATGCTGGATGAAACTATGCAAATTTGGACCTCACTGGACGAGGATCCAAATATTCAAAAGATTGAGGAGGAGTTATAGGTTAAGCAAAAGCAGCAGGAAGAGATCTTGACAACTGCGAAGACCATACTAGTCTCACAAAGGTTTGCCATCATTACTGAACGAAAGAACCTATAGAAATTGATAGAATATCTTTGAAGGAAGGGGAAGATATTGCAAGACAGGAATCAGCGGTGGCAGGATCAGGCCCTCCAACTTTCACAAGCAATGGATGGAAGGCTCAAGGAGTTAAAAAAAGGGAGAAAGAAGTATTGCAGAAGATTGTTGGTCCAACTACATTGGCATTTCTCGAGTAGGTGTGCCAAGAGGAGAAACATTTGGTAAAAATGCTCTAGTAGTATAATGTAGTCTACAATGGTATTGTAGCAAAGGTCAATGGAACTGTATGTGAGTGACTCGAGACGAGTAACATGTGAACGTTGGGAGCTTATTGGGTGAAACCCATCTTAGTCTAGTTTTTGTCAAAGACTTTTCATTTCAAAGAGTGGAGCATGTGGAACCCACAAAGATTTATTCATTGCATAGTGTCTAGTGTCTTTGGGGTGGTCCCTTATTTTGTAACAAACATTAGGTGTTAGGTCAATTTTTTGTCTGATCCATAGTACATGGACCATAGTTTTTAACTAATGGAATCTATATAAGGATATGTAATACTTTATTGATGATAAGGAAGTGAGATCTCATGTTTATGAATTAGTCATATTTTATGTCTTTAATATGTAATTTCAGCCTTAAGGAAAGGCTCGACAACTTAGTTCATCGAGGTCTAGAAGAGTCTGCAGATGAGTGTGCAAACCACTTGCAGCTAGGTGCGTAAGTCAAATACGTGTATATATTGAAAGATCCATCTTAGTAAATAAGAAGAGGATTTGGTGAAGTTTTGTATATATGTGTTTATATATATTGTTATGCATGCTTTTTACTGAATTATGCGAAATAATACATTCTATAATATTCTCTGATATGTTTATGTGATAAGTGAAAATCTATGAAGTAAATCATGAGCATGAAGTTATTTATGTACGCCAAATTGTAGATAGGTATAAAACATAGGTAAATACATGGATAACACAACACGCATATCCCTATAGCTGTAGAAACCTATTTCTATAACCTCCCATAACCTCTTCAGGTGAGACTGTGATATTCTCGCAGGTCGTTCATGAAAGGGCTAGTGGTTGAGCATCTTGTTGGTGCATAGTACACTTTGCACCTGGTTCCAAGCCCCTTAAATCAGAAGCAATTGAATTCCTTCCACGCACTGATTGAAACTTTGCTTTACTATCCTCAAACTAAGCTTGTACACAAAAGTACTATGGCTCAAAAAATTCAATGAAGCATTTGGCTTTGTCCAAAAAATCATAGTAATTTCTTGTACAATCTTTAACAAAGTTTTCATTTACAACAATTTTCATTTTGAAAACTTTTATGGGTGAGTACATGGCACAACTGTAGAAAAACTTGATGAGAAACATTGTTCATCCTAAAAGTCATCAAACATTTGGACTTATAAATAAGCCAGAAATGTCACATGTCAGAGAAAAACATACTTTTTGCAAATAGTGATTATTCTTGATCACTTTACAAAGTACCCGAGGTAGGTGACAACAATAGAAAGAAGTTACAATTTATGAAGCAAAAGAATATAAAATCTATCAACCCAATATTTTCCTCTCCTAGGCTTACGGGTTCTCTTTGTACATATATTATCCTTTGAAGGTTGCCTTAGGAATTGTGTCAGTCTTCTATTTTCAATGTCCTATGCTCCTCACACTGGTTTTCATAACTTCCTTATCCTTCTGGGGAAAAATTTCTTGAGATAGTTTCCAACATCTCTCATTTCCATGCCCATGCATGTTGCAATAGGTATAGAAGTACTATCGCTTACCCATAGACAAGGAAGTCTTCAAATGTGAAGGAGGTTATTCATGTTTGATGCCCATAATTTGGTCCATTCTTTTGACCTTCACCGTACGTTGCTCATAATTAGCTTCACAATGGTCAACTTCATCATAAAAGGTGCAAGGATACATGTCCAACAAATAATCCAAATTACCAACAATTGGAAAATTCCCATGACATTTATACCTATCCCTTGTGTTGTAACTTTGATGATGTGGACTCAATAATTACATGAAAATTCCTTTGAGGCATTCCTTATTCTTGGGACACAAATCAACATTATAACTATCATCTCGATGTGACATATCATCATCTAATGATTTCATTGCATTAAAAAATTTAGGACATTCTCCGAACTCTCTATGACCATATCCAAATCCTTGATATCTTGGTCTCTCTTTTAGCATGATAAGATTAGTGATACCTTGGCCATTGATGATGAGGCCTCCTCCTTGACAACCCATCCATGCTAGCAGCTTTAAACCAATGCCATTATTATGTTGCTCAAATGCTGTAAAAGATGTGTTATTGACATAAACTGAAGGATTTTAACTTCATATGTTGATTGCCTCCTTGGACTTACCACCCTTATTTTCTTCTTTAGATGCTAATGAATAATTTGAATATGACTGAAGCCACCCACTTTTACCAACAGACATATAATGATAATATTTGAGATGCTGACAAAATTCACATGCATCCTTCTCCACATAGGGTCCATAACATTTGTTTAAACCATGCCCACATATTGGCTACACTTCGGAGGTATCCTTTGTTGTCACTGGAGTGGAACTCTCACCAACTTATTCCTTAATCACTTGCTACAACTCAAGGCACACATGCCTCTTCTCCTCTTCAACAATTTTCAACATTCTTCTCAATTCGACATACTCCATTTGAAGAGACAAACTTATCTCCTCTAGCTCTTGGAGTTGTAGCATTTTCCCAATACTTGCAACATTTTCAGAATTGACATTCATGCAAATTTGTCTAAAATTGGAGAAATTCTCCTTCCAAAAAATTGACCGTTCTCTGAGGCTTTGAAAGTAAAAGTGAGTCTTATGTAAATAAAAGTTTTACGTTGTCATGAAGGATAATGGGTTACTTTCATGTGAACTTTAAATAACTAACATACCATCATTTAACTCATAAATGCATTCAAGAAGAAAGTCAACATAGAATTTGGGGTTGGATTTCACCTCTCCTGCGCTATATCTCTGGGCCTACTAACATAGCTAGACCGCTCCATACATTTCAGTGATGAAGATCAAATAAAGTTTGTTGACAATATAAGTGGTTAGTTTCCCTTCAAGGAAATGTTATCTTACAAATAAATCACTCTAACAATCATGAAAACCTACAAACAATCATGACAAAATCATCAAGAAAAGGGCTATCACGTAAGGACCCTGTACTCGATCTAAAAATGCGAAAATAATTACAAGAATTCCATGTCAAAGTACAAAAATAAAGCTTTCCTCAATAAGACAGTGAGAAAATACAAACATGAGTTGTACCAAATAATTTATAGTTGTTGTAGTTAACATCTCAAGGCTATAAAACCCCAACAAGGTCCTCTTCATGCTCAAAAGCCTTCAATAACTTCTCCAAAGCACTGATTGACCCTGACACCCATGGACTCAAACCTATCAAAAGTCTCCCTAGATGTGCTCCAATTAGCAAAAAGAGGCTTCCATTTGATCCATAATGTCAAAAAAACCCTATTTGGACTCTTCTTCATCTCCAAAAGGCCGAAAGATTAGGTAGTGATGGCTCTCTCAACCTTTTCTTATTATCTATCCTACAAATTGATAAACTGACAAATAATGCAACAATTCTACCCTAAAATTTTCTCATGAGGAGAAGATATCTCTCATCAAAGGTGAAAAATGTTGAATAGTTAGTTTTCCATTAACTCATGCGAGCACTAAAATGTGGCCACATGGCCCATATGGTTGAGTGCTGGACCAATGGCCCACCACCGTTGGCTTAGGCACTTTTTCTTCCGGACATTTGGTCACATGACAGTTGATGTGGCCGGGGCTCACGGCTAACCACCAGCCCCCACTGCACTAGCCCTTCGAATCATTAGCAGGTGGTTACGCAACAACAATATGGCCTGGAGCTAGGCTTTAACTCCACCTAGATCTCAAATAATTAGCACTCAGTTTCCTAGAAGAATTATGATGGGTGGCAAGGCTAGTCACTGAGCCCTCTCCCTTTTTGTCATTGGTACTATGGGATGGTAAATGTTAAGGGGTTGGGGCTCACTGCCTAACCCCTCCTCTAAAAACATCCATTGAAAGTTTATATAGAACCAATAAACTATAGGGCTATGAAATATGATGTAGTGTAGTGGTAAGGCATTGGACTTGTTCAATGGAGGTCATGGGTTCAATCTCACCTGAGGCTATCTGACCTCTTTCAAAAATGTCTCCTACCACGCGATGCCAAGTGGTGGCCTCTGGTTGTGCCACATGGCATTCTCTCATTGGACCACCACAAATTCAACCAAACAAAATTTGCCATCCTAACTTGTATGAGGTTGCAACTTGGCAAGCCAGGACTAGGCCATGCGTGCCCTGTAGACATGTTGATAGCAGTGGTATGGGTGCCCAATCAACATCCCAGTTAGCCAACACTATAATTTTTTTTAGTTGTTGAGCCAAATGATCATAAAATAATGAATTTTTCATATGACATTAGATTGAGGGGAAAAGAGTGTCAATGGAATAATAACGAAGAACAATATGACTTGAAAATGATTTCAAGATATTCTGGGCACTTTGATTTTTGAGTTAAATTTTAATCTCAGAATCACACCTTCCCACAACGAACTTTTGTAATCCAAAGGTTAGCTTCTCCTAGTAAACAAAATGAGAAGAAAACTCAAAACTTTCACAAACTCAATCCTTAATTCTTTGTTTTCAGTTGGTGCCTTCAAGCTCCAATCAAGGTACTCCAACTATCCTCTATGTGAAGACCTTACCATCCTATCAAGAATCAAACCACAATTCTTATCACCATGCTAGAACATAGAGGATGGAATATGAAAATTCTCTTTAAATCCTTCTTTCATGGCTCAAACAACTTCATTTTGAAGCTCCATTATTGGAGACAAACTTGAATTTCAATCTTGGAAATCAGAAGCAATTTAATGTCTGCCATGCACTCATTCAAACTTTTCTTTACTGTCCTCAAAGTGAGTTTGTACACAAAAGTACTTTGGCTGCAAAAATTCAATGACACATTTGGCTTTTCCCACAAAAACATAGTCATTTCTAGTATATTATTGAACAAATATTTTATTTATAACAAGTATAATATTGAACACTTGTATCTGCGAGTACATGACACAACTATAGACAAACTAGACGATAAAAAGTGTTCATACCAAAATTACTCAAACATTTGGACTTATAGGAGAGCCAACAACATAACATGTTAAAGAAAAACATACTTGTTGCAAATAGTGATTATTCTTGTTCACCTTACAAAGTACCCAAAACAGGGAATGACAACAAGAAGTAGTTAAAATTTACAAAGCAACAAACTATACAAACAATCTACCTAATATTTTCCTATCCTAGGTTTATCGGTTCTCTTTCTGCATCTATTACTCTTTGAAGCCTGCCTTAGGAACTCTATTAGTATCCTCTTTTCCACATATTTTCCTCCTTTCATTGGTTTTAATTACCTATTTATCCTCCTTGGGATGAAGTTTTGAATGTAGCTTCCAACATATTTGATTCCCATGCCCATGCATGTTCCAACGGGTACAAAAATACTTCCGCTTTCCCACTAAAAGGAAGTCTTCAACTGTGAAGGAGGTTATTAATGTTTGATGCCAAGAATTTGGTCCATTGTTTTGACCATCACCTTGCATTTCTCACAATTAGCCACACAATGGTCTACCACATCAAAAAAAGTGCAACGATAACAAATTATCAAGTTGACCAACATTTGGAAGATTCCCATGACATTTATATCTGTCCCTTGGGCTATAACTTTGATGATGTGGATGGGACGATGACATGCAAAGTCCTTTGAAGAATTCATCTTTCTCGGACAACAAATTGACATTATCACTACCATCTTGGTGTCATGTATCATCATGTGATGATTTATTTGCCTCAAATAGTTTATAACATTCTCCAAACTCTCTATGACCATATCCCAATCCTTAATATCTAGGTCTTTTTTTTAGCATAATAGGATTAGTGATGCATTTGCCATTGATTCCAGGGCCTCCTCCTTTACAACCCATCGAAGCTAGTAGCTTCATCCAAGTGCATTTAGTATGTTGTTCAAATGTTGTAAAAGATGCGTTATTAACATAAACTGAAGGATTTGAACTTGATATTTTGATTTCCTCCTTGGACTTGCTACCCATATTTTCTGCCTTAGATGTTGATGTAAAATTTAAACATGACTCAAGCCACCCGCTTTTACCAAGAGTAATATAATGAGAATCTTTGAGATGTTGACAAAATTCACATACATACTTCTCCACATAGGGTCCATCACACGTGTTTGGACCATTCCCACATATTGGATCCACTTCGAAGGTATCTGTTTCTATCACTAAAGTGGAACTCTCAACATCTTGTTCCTCAAGCACTTGCTGCAACTTAAGGCACATATTCCCCTTCTCTGCTTTAGGAACTTCAAGAATTCTTCTTGATTCAAAATTCTCCATTTGAAGAGGAAAATTCATCACCTCTAGCTCTTGGAGTTGTAAATATTTTCCCATTCTTGCAACTTGGCTAGAACCAGATTTGATATCAATTGATTTGAAATTGGAGGAGAACTTCTCCTTCCTAAAAATTGATTGCCCTTTGACACTTTGCATGTAAAAATGGGTCGTATGTAAACACAAGTTTTATGGTCTCTTGAAGGATAATGAGTTAGTTTCATGTCAACCTTAAACAAGCAACATAACATCATTTAACTCATAAAGGCATTCAAGAAGAGAGACAATAGAAAATTTTATGTTGGAGTTCACCCCACCTAATCTGCATCTCTTGGCCTACTAACACAACTAGATCGCTCCTTACATTTAAGAGAGGAAGAGTACATAAAGTTTGTGGACAATATGAATGGCTAGTTTTCCCTTCAAGGAGACATTTTAATAGAAATAACTCTCGCTATAAAAGTCATGACAACCTACATGCAGTCATGAAAAAATAATCAACAAGAGGGTTCTCATATCAAGTCCATGTAATCCATCTAAAAATGACAAAACAATTACAACAGTTCCACATATAAGTACAAAAAGGAAGCTTTCCTCAATAATACATAGTGAGAAAATGGAAACATGAGTTGTACCAAATAAGTCACAGCTGCTGATGTTAACATCTCAAGGCTACAAAATGCCTACAAGGTTCTCTCCATGCTTAAACGCCTTGAATAACTGCTCCAAAGCACTAATTGATCCTGACACCCATGGACTCAAACCTACCAAAAGTCTCCTCATATGTGCTCCAATCAGCAAACATATGCTTCCATTGGATCCATAATGTCCAAAAACCCCTATCTGAGCTATTCTTGAGCTCCAAATGGAAAAAAAATCAATTAGTTATAGTTAACTACATTTTCTTCTTATCCATCATAAAAAATATATAAACTAACAAACAAAGAAGCAATTATGCGTTGAAATCCATTCAGGAGGCGACAATTTCACCCTCCAAAGGTGCAAATTTTTGGATAGTTAGTTTTTCCAATATACCCTGTGAGTGCTAAAATGTGGCCACATGGCCCCTATGGCCGAGGGTTGGGCCAACAAACCGACCCAACCAACTTAGGCACACATTCTTCTGGACTTTTGGTAGCATGGTAGTTGATGTGGCAAAGGGTCATTGCTAATGGCTCACCCTCACCATGTTATCCCTCTGAATTATTAGCCATGGTTACATGCTGACAATATGTGCTAGGGATAGGCCTTCACTTCTCCCACCTCCCAAATACTTAATGCTCAGCCTCATCGAGGAAATATGGCCAAGGGTTGGCCTGTTCCCAAGCCCCTCTCCACTAAGTGCTAATTAGTCTTTACTTATGGTCCTGTGGAGGACTTATGACCAAGGGCCGAGGCTAGTCCTTGAGCCCATTGCCTTTGCGTTGGTTGTCAGATGGGATGGAAGGTGACTAGCAGTTGGGGCTCACCACTTGGCCACTACTCCCAAAACATGGCCATTGAAACTTTATATAGCATTGGTTATCTATAGGGTTAAGAAAGACAGTGCGGTGTAATGGTAAGGCATTGGAGTTGGTCAATGGAAGTTACGGGTTTAATCTTGCCTAAGGATATCTGACCACTTAACAAAATTTTTGCCTACCACGAGGTGCAAAGTGGTGACCTCTCATTGGGGGACATTGCATCCTCTCATTGGACCACCACAAACAAATCCAACCAACCAAAATGTGCCATTATTCCCTATGTGAGGTAGCCGCTTAGCAAGCCAGAACTGGCCGATTCACACCAAGTAGAAATGTTGATATCTATGGGATGACTACCTAATTAGTAGCCTAGTTAGCCAGTCCTGCAAATGTTTTTAGCTATTGATCCAAACAAAGAAAATATCATAACTTTTTCATACAACATCTAATTTAGGTGAAGCAAGTGTCATTGGAATAAGGACGATGAATTCCAAAGGATTCTATGAACTTTAATTTTTGAGCTAAATTGTGATCTATGGATCATACCTCCCCACTAGTAAATTTTGGAATCTAGATGTTAGCTTCTCCTAGTAAACAAAATGAGGTAAAAACTAAAAAATTTCCTAAAATAAATCCTTAATGCCTTGTTTCCAATTGGTTCTTTCATGCCTAAATCAAGGCATTCTTCCTATCCTCTGTGTGAACACCTTACAATCCTCTCAAGAATCGAACCACAATTATAATTACCATGCAGGAACAAAAACACTAATCAATGGAATTTGAATATTCTCTTTAAACCCATCATTAATGGCTCAAACAACTTCACTTTTAAGTTCCATTGTTGGAGACAAACTTGAATTTCCATCTTGAAAACCAAAAGCATTTCAATGTCTGCCATGCACTGATTCAAACTTTTCTTTACTATCCTCAAACTGAATTTGTACACAAAAGTACTCTGGCTACAAAAATTCAATGACATGTTCAGCTTTGTACACAAAAAAATAGTCATTTTTAGTACAATATTTAACAAAGATTTCATTTACAACAAGTTTCATCATCAACACTTATATCGGTGAGTACATGATGTAACTGTAGACAAAGTGGATGAGAAAAACTATTCATCCCAAAAGTCCTCATACATTTGGACTCATAAGCAAGCCAACATCATAACATGTCAAAGAAAAACATATTGATTGCAGATAGTGATTATTCGTGTTCACTTTACAAAGTACCCAAAACAGGTAATGACAACAACAAGCAGTATCAATTTACAAAGAAGCAAACTATACAAACATTCTACCAAATATTTTCTTATCCTAGGCATACAGGTTCTCCTTCTGCATCTATTTTTCTTTGAAGGTTTCGTCACGGGGGATTCACTGGGGGAGCAACACCATACCATGTGAGCTCATATTAGGGTTTATATATTGAGGAGAATATGGCATAATATATTGGGGGATATATAGGAGGAAAAATGTTTTTGTATTGGCAAGTATACAAAATGGAGCTCAAAATTAATGACAAATATAAAGGGGTATAAAAAATGTTAATGAAAAAATGGATAGCTTCAAAATATAGTAGAAGTAGGGGTTTTTTAAATTGGGAATGTGTATTGGGTTTGTATTGGTAGGGGGTTAAATAATGTGATCTCTAAGGATATTTTGCAATATGTAGTCAAATTAAGGGTATTGCTTAATATGCCACAAACACATGTGATAGATTAAAGGTTCATTGAGTGAAGCCCTTGTGGGTCTCCTTAGGAACTATTTCACCCTCGTCTTTTCCACCTATTGTAATCCTTGCATTGGCTTTCATTACCTCTTTATCCTTCTTGGGATGTTGTTCTCAATGTATTTTCCAACATCTTTCATTCCCATGCCCATGCATGTTGCAATGGGTACAAAAGTACTATCGCTTTCCCGCTGATAAGGAATTCTTCAAATGTGAATGAGGTTATTCATGTTTGATGCCAAGAATTTGGTCCATTCTTTTGACCATCATCTTGCATTGCTCACAATTAGCCACACAATGGTCAAGTGAATCAAAAAAAGTGCAAGGATACACGTGCCAAAAATTATCAAAATGGCCAACAATTTGAGAATTCCCATGACATTTACACCTCTCCCTTGGTCTATAACTTTGACGATGTGGATTGGATGATGAAATTCAAAGTCCTTTGAAGCATTCATCTTTCTTGGGAGACAAAATGACATTATCACTACCATATTGGTGTGGCATATCATCATCTAATGATTTCTTTGGCTCAAACAATTTAGAACATTCTCCAAACTCTCTATGACCATATCCCAATCCTTGATATCTTGGTCTCTCTTTCAGCATGATAGGATTAGCGATCCCTTGGCCATTGATTCTGAGGCCCCCCCTTCACAACCCATCGAACCTAGTAGATTTATACCAGTGCCTTTAGTATGTTGCTGAAATTTTGTAAAATATGTGTTATTAACATAAACTAAAGGATTTTAACTTTATATGTTGATTTCCTCCTTAGACTTACCACCCATCTTGTCTGGTTTATATGCCGATGATGAATTTAAAGATGACTCAAGCCACCTACTTTTACCAACTGGCATATAAATATAATCTTTGAGATGCTAAAAAATTCACATGCATCCTTCTCCACATAAGGTCCATAACGTGTGGTTGGACCATGCCCACATATTGGATCCACATTAGTGGTACCCTCTGTTGTCACTAGAGTGGAATTGTCAGCAAATTCTTCCTCAAGAACATGTTGCAAATGAAGGAACATATGCCTCTTCTCCACTTTAGTAATCTCAATCATTCTTCTTATTTGAACATTCTCCATTCAAAGAGACAAATTCATCTCATCTACCTCTAGGAGTTGTAAATTTTTTTAGCAATTGATCTAAAATTGGAGGAGAACTTCTCCTTCATAAAGACTAACTGTCCTCTAACACTTTGCAAGCAAAAATGGGTGTTATGTGAACATAAGTTTTATGGTCTCTTAAGGATAATGAGGTTGTTTCATGTCAAATTTAAACAAGTCAAATACCATCATTTAACACATAAAGAAATTCAATAAGGGAGACAACACAAAATCTGGTGTCAGATTTCACCCCTCCTAGACTACATCACCTACCCTACTAACACAACTAAACCGTTGCATACATTTCAGTGATGAAGAATACATAAAGTCTGTTGACAATATGAGTGTCTAGTTTCCTCTTCAAGAAAACGTTCTCATACAAATAACTCTTACTATAAAAGGCATCAAAACCTACAGTCAGTCCTCAAACAATCATCTAGAATAGGGCTCTCATAGCAAGTCCCTGTACTCGATCTGAAAATGAGAAAACAATTACAACAGTTTGATGTCGAAGTACAAAAAGAGAGCTTTCCTCAATAAGTCAAGAAAAGACAAACATGTTGTACCAAATAAGTCACAATTGTTGAAGTTAACATCTAAAGGATACAAAACCCCTACAAGGTCATCTCCATGCTCAAAAGCCTTCAATAACTACTCCAAACCAATGATTTATCTTGACACCCATGGACTCAAACCTGCCAAAATTCTTGTCATATGTGCTTCATTCACCAAACATAAGCTATCATTTGACACATAATGTCCAAAAACTCCTATCTGGACTCTTCTTGAGCTCCAAAAGGCCAAAAAATCAACTAGTTATGGTTAACTGCCTTTTCTTCTTATCCATCCTACAAACTGGATAAAACATCAAACATAGTTACAATTATTCCCTGAAATCTGCTGAGGAGGTGACAATTTTGCCTGAGAATGGTGTGTATTTTTGGATAGTTAGTTTTCCTAATAAAAACTGTGCGAAGTCAAATGTGGCCACATGGCCCATTTGGCTAAGGGCATAGCCAAAGGTCGACCTGAACCAGCTTAAGCACCTTTTCTCCCAGCTATTTGGTCGCATGGTAGTTGATGTGACTAGGGGTCGAGGCTAATCACCCACCCTTGCCATGCTAGCCATCTGAATCATTAGCCAATGGTTACACATAAAAAAATATAGATTGAGGCTAAGCCTTAACTTCGCCTAGCTCCTTAATACTCAACACTTGATCTCATGGATGAACTATGACCAAGGGCTAGGATAGTCCCAAGCCCCTCTCTATTAAGTGCTCGTTGGTTTGGGCCATGGTCTTATGGAGGACTTATGACCAACGGCTAGATATATTCCTCTAGCCCTCTCCCTCTATGTTGTTGGTTGTATGGGATGGCAGGTGACTGGTGCTTGGGGATCGCCATCCATCACCTACTCCAAAAATGTGCCCATTGAAACTTTATATAGCACTGGTGCCATATAGGATTAAAAAAGATATTGTAGTGTAAGGGTAAGGTGTTGGAGTTAGTCGATGGAGGTTGTAGGTTCAATCTTACTTAAGCATATACAACACCTTAACAATATTTTCTCCTACCATGAGGTGCTAAGTGGTACCCTGTCATTGGGTTACTTGTCATCCTCTCATTGGAGCACCATAAAAAAATCCAACAATTCAAAATGTGCCATTATGCCATGTATGAGGCTTCCAATTAGCAAGGGAGAATTGGTCGATATGCGGTGAGTAGACAAGTTGTAATTAGTGGGATGACTGTCGAGTCAACATCCAAGTCACCCATGTTATATTCATTTTTGGGCACTTCAAGCCCAATCATAAATGTCCATAAACTGAGGGCTCCTAAGTCTCTAAAAGTGTTGCTTCACTGCCTAGAGGAACAAGGTCAGCTGATTACATCATCTCCCAAAAGTTATTGATCCAAATTTAAACTGGAACGCAACAAATTACAGAGATAACCATATACACAAATATGTAGCGGAAATAATACTTCATTTCATTAATGGAAAATACTGAAATATGCTTACAACCAGAATGGAAATAAACTAGCTAGGGCGATGGTAGCTTATCTCTGAGAAGAGATGTGTTGGCTACATGCCTCTGAATTGACTTAAAATGAGGCTCGAAGCGCCTATTTATTGTTGAGAAACAATGAAAAAAACCCTTAACATTCCAAAAACCTAACCCTAGGAGATGAAACGCCAAACTGTGGGCCCCGTTTGGGGGTAAGTTGGTACATCAAACTTCCCGGGGTCGTAACTTTAGCATATGATCTCTGTTTGATGCATACAATAGCTCATTAGAAAGATCTATTCGAGCACTATCATTGTTGGAACGGCAACACCGGTCCATGTTCCCCCTGGATTCCCAAAAAACGTCGTTTAGGGCCTCAAAACGGCTCCGGAAGTTCGAGACCCAAAAAACTGCTAAAAATAGTAAGTTGTGCTACAATTAAGGAAACTGAAAATGCTGAGAAAGACAATGGTGGGGGTCCAGGTGGACTTGGCAGGTGGCCACCAATATCCACCTGGATCAGTTATCCACTGAAAACTTCTCATAAATGGTCAAAACTAGACCATACTGAAAGCTGAGTGTAGAGGGTGCGATGCATATCACCTTCCTAGTGTACAAGGTGTGATGCATATTGAATTTCTCCTCTATAGGATGCGATGGTCGGGAATGGACAAATGGCAGGGACAAAATGTGAGGTGGAAGATCATGGAATCTTCCAGAAGCTTCCCCTCTTGCACTTTCCTCTCTGCTTTCGACTAGGAATGAGTAAGAGATCATCATTCTCCAAGTGGAAGCAGGAACTATCTAAGAGAGGACAATAACCAAGATCCCAAAAGATGACTCACCTCTCTGTAATCATCTATATATGGATCCCTCATCACAGAGATCCAGAGGCTAGAATTTTGTATCTTATAGAGAAGTGTTGTTGTTTTTCTGGTGTACATTCATAGTGTTGGGTGATCTAAGCTTTGCTTGAGGTGAAGAAGGGATTCCTAGCTGGAGGATGATGCTGGGTCAGAACATATGGTTGTAATCCTCTTGCTACTTTTCATCATAATAAATCTATTCTAGTTTTCTTCCATATTCTTGTGTACTTGTTTATATATGCATTTATATGGTTAACACACATCTGGTCCTGTGTTATTTATGAATATATATCTTTGTTTCTTCGATATTAGTATGTTGCTATGATTCCACAGGTTCTCTTTGAAGCTGGGCAGATGAAGAAGAAGTGGCGAAGCTGTATCAAGAAGGAGAGGAAATCAAGCGCAAGACTAAGGTTGGTCTTCTTGGTTTTCCTCTTGTCTATTTTTGTAAAAGAAAACTGAAGTAGACTTTACTTGTTTGTTTCTAAGATAGCCACCCATCTTAGTGGGAATAGCATCATCCAAGTGGACACTATTCCTGGTAACAAAATGGTGACTCCACTAGGGAGCGACTAGATTGTTTGTTAGCATATCTATCTTTGTTTCTTTTATAAACTTATAGACAGAGCCTGAAGTCAAGCCAGCGAGCCTTTGAACTACATTTGTTATACAAATGCAAAGTAGATCAATGCTGCTTCAGTCTATCTCTGGGTTTTGTTTATGAATTAAACAATAGATCTGCAAGCAATCTAATTGCCCTAAGTGGTGGCTCTAGTAGCATCTTTAGATCACTCCTATGTTTTACATACACTGAACATTACTTACTCAGCCTAAATCCATGAACTGAATTGCAAACCGTGAGTGAAAACTTGTTTAAAGTCTCACACTGGTACCATCACACCCTGCCTTCAAGGTAGACTGTATGCATCACACTTCCCGAGTGCAGTAGGTAATAGGTGCGATGGTCAGGGAGGGTTAACTTTACCCTCAGACTGTGGTTTTTTCTCACTATTTTCAGTCTTATTCAGGAGTTTTGCTGTCTGTAGTCAGTGTAATTCTGTGAAAACCCCATTCTCTTGCATTATTCTGCCTCCTTAGTGCAAAGAACTGTAAATGTTGTTTATGTATCGTGCGTCATTTTTAGTTCTCTTTTGCAAAATGTAGCATAGTCGAACTATCGTTTCTGGATCTGAAAGTGTCGTAGCTGTCATTTTCCGTTTTAGAAAACAATCCTGTTGTTTTTGATAGTCGATTATACAGTTACATTGCATATGATTTGAATTAGTAGTTTTTAAAGTGTTAAAAAGCAATTTTCATTTCAAAATCGCAAAGTGTCTCTCTTACCTTCACGTCATTTTGAAAAAGAAATTTGTTGAGTACTGTTGCTTTAAAAGTAATTCAGATTTGCACATATCTTTCTTATCATCATTCATACATTAAGAAGGCTGAAAACAAATACGTGCATGTGCATTTGCATTTTGACAGCTTGGTTTGATTTAGGACAGTGCATTTATCCTGTGCTCTGTGCTCTTTCCAGAAACATTCTTAACTTTCTTTCCTTAGTAGCTAGGATTTTCATTGCCGAAAGAAGATTAAAATTTTGTTTATCATCTTAGACTGCATATTAGGAATTGTATACACATCACATGGTGAACTTGAAAGGCAAATTGTTAAACAAGATCAACTTAAAATAAATTTAATGAATCTAACAACGCTTTGGAACTTAATGCACAACATCTAGAGGTCTAGGCTAGAGACATATTCCGGCGTTGTAAAACCTAGTAACTATTGTTTTCAGTGTTGGTTGGGTGATTCCTCCACTCTGAGACGGCAAGTGCCAGTACGGACTTGTGATCCCACGTACCGTCGAGTATATATTGGGAGACCAAAATAGGCTGCATCCTTTATCCTTAGGAAGCCATGTCTGCTGCCCTATCGATCGTAATGCACTGAACACAACATTCAGGAAGATTGACTGTTGTACCGTAAAAAGTATTCTACAGTTTTGCGATTGGTTTGGTAATCCTCTCTGCCCAGATCTCTAGAGAGGTCCATTTTTCTCCTTTTCAGACTCCTTAAAAGAAAAGGTCCTCTAAGCACTTATCACTTCAGGCTCAATAAAATCCGAAGGCGACTACAGTCATATTTTGTTTTTTTTCGACTCTTTAAAATTGAAAAACAAGTTGTGTCAAAGCATCTAAAATTTATTTTAATCGGAACAACATCACAAATTCCCCCATTGGTCTTTAGGTTGATAAAATGGAGTCTACCAACCAAGGATTTCCCCTTGGAGGAAATGCTAGTCCCTTGTCCTCTTCGGGAGATGTTGGTGCACCCCATATGGCCACTTTGTCACTTCCAGGGTTGACAATTGGTTTGCCTGTCTAGCTCTTCTCTACCTCTGTCATTCAGAATCTCGTAATTTTTGAACAGTCAAATAAGCAACTTGATGACACTAGAGTTTCCTCCCAACCTTCTACTTCGTCTGATTCTCCCTCTCCTCCTTCCTCTTCGCTTGATAAAGCCGATAAAGCTAAAAATCAAGTAACTAAGAAGAAGAAGAAGCAGAAAGAGAAAAAGGAAAAGAAGGAAAAGGAACCAAAATCGAAAGGGGGCAACCAAGCATCATCTAGCGAAAATCCTCACACCACACTGTCGAAACCTAAATCTCCTTGTGTCATTTGCAATGGACACCACTATCACCGAGATTGTCCCTGCATCCCTCAGATCTTAAGGGACTGGTCTTTTTGTTTGCACAATCCGGTGATGTCAACCTCTAACGATCATGTTGAAAGCACACCATCAAGCAGTGAAAGTGAAGCACATGGATAGAAAAGGAATCCCAAATTTCCTTGTAAGTTGTGTGAAGGCAATCATGTCGTCCACCGTTGTCCCTTCCTTGATGAGGCTAAAAGAGTTTTGGATGATCGTCCGGTTTCACCACTACGACTTCCTCCTGGATATAAAAGACTCTTGCCAAGTCCTCCAACGGTTGAAAATCTGGCTGGCCCATCATTGTGGTCGGCTGAAGTGTCTATCATTGAAAATGAACCCTCTGAATCCATACCAAATGAAATTCAAAAGGTCGAGATGGCATTTGACCCGGTCTTGCCTTAAGAGTGTTCATCTTCGAATGATACCGTCACTGAAGAGAAAGAGAACGACACCATTCAAATTCTTTTCATCAACACAGAATTCGATGAACTTGGGGGCAGTCCTCCCGTTCCTTTATCACAAGAAGGAAGTTCATCAAAGTCATATCCGACATCTATTCGGTCCCACCACCAAGCAACCTAGTCGTTTCCTTCAACTGGAATCTACTAGGTAGACCCCATTTACCAGCTAGTGTACCATTCAGAATCATTGTACAAGCTTACAAAATTGTCTTGGCTGGTACCATCATTGATGAAGGGTCTTCTGTGAGTATCCTTTCCTCAACTGCTTGGAAAGCGCTTGGTTGACCATAGCTTTTGCCTGAAATGAGAAATCTGACAGGCTTCGACAAAGGAACCAGTCGACCTTTAGGGATCCTTCCAAATGTACCCATTACTTTGAGAAGGAAAATTGTTCACATGAATGTAATGGTAGTTCAAGGACCATTAGCTTATAATATACTCCTTGGACACGACTATATTTATTGCATGGGAGCAATCGTCTCCTTACTCTTTAGAGTAATGTGTTTTCCGCATGAAGGCAGAATGGTCAAGCTTGTAGACCAAATGTCATTCCCTGGTTCACACATCGCAAATAGTGAAATGCCATCCCTAATTGGTCTCTTCACACAAGGAACGTCTCATCGATCTCCAGTCCATCCACCTGATGAGCGCGAGTGATTCAGGAGGATGTGACTGAAACCCAGGGGACATGCACCCTAGTCTATTTCGGCAGGGAAACCTTGGGTATAGAGTGGGTTTCCATAAGGGATATATGACTAGTCTGGTGAACCCGTCCTTACAGGAAAATGGGATCAGGCTGGAATAAGATACCTTCGTTAAAGTTATGTGAGTGGAGTATCTCTACGCCACTCCCCTTTTTCTATTTCAGTAGGCATCACCAAGGGAAATTTTCTGTCTGCTACGCAAATGGAAATTTCTTGGTAACCTGGAAATTCTTCATTATACCTGGGGGCATGCAAACCTGAAGAGTGGCTAATTATTTTTTAAATTTGTAGGACCTCTAACCCTTTAAACCCGTAAGGCTAGTCGTTTCCTAACTTTCATAAAGAAAGGGTCCGGGGCAAAGCTTGATAGATGTAACCCCCTTCAAAATAGCATCTTGAATGAGACATTCTTATCATATGACTGGTGATCAATAGTGCCGTAGGGTTCAAGCTCGTTAAAAGATAAACCCTCCACGAGCAGTTTTAGCGCATAGTTCAAGCTAGTTAGAAAATAAACATAAGTCATTTGAAAATGTTTCCCCTAGCGTTTAAGCTCATTAAAAAATAAACCGGTAAATAACCATTGTGAATGCCTTATCCCCAGCTTTTGAGCCTTGGTCGTGTTCTCGCCACCACCTCCACTCCATTTTCAACCAACCATTCACCCCCATATGATTGTTTACCCCTTCGAGGGAGATCTGCGAAGAGTGATTCTATTAGCCATCCTTGTGACACTGCCATGATTGGAAAATTCCAAATCTTACCTGGAATCAACTGCTACCCGAAACCATCACTTGTTCCTTAAAAACGAGTCTTCTTTAAGCTCTTTTCAACTGACTCGGATAATATGAAAATATTGCCGAGCGATTGGCCTCTCCAACTTGTTAAATTCATCGGAAGTGATATCCCTCCTCTAGATTTTAATCTTTTTGGTCCTGAGGGAGCATTACACAAAAAGATCGAGTGCTTGTCTTGTTCGGCTCATTAAAACTATCGAAAATTCATCCCTTTTGTATTATTTTACGCTTTTTCGGACTTAAGGGATTATATGACGAAAAAGAATCATTGGAGTCTCCTTTCCATTTCTTTCAGACTCTCTAAAATTGAAAGGGACCAAGTTATCTTTGTCATTAAACTCGTTAAAACTGACTAGCGAAAAACTCGTCCAAATGGACGAGAACGAGTTTCACTGTCGCTAGGATCGCTAAAATATGGCGACAGGTTTGCCCGAAGGGCGGATTATAGAATAAGCATATGTTATCCTCCTCAAAATTGAAAAAAATAAAGAGGTACTGGTCAGCAATGACTGGGGAAAATTGGGAAGAAAACTTGAAGAAACTTTATTGGTAGCAAGTCGCTCTTAAACATGACATTTTCCTTCCGCATCCATGTCGGGTTGGGTTGTTCCGTTCATTGGTCATCACCATTGGTCCATCACACCATCCATCTTTGGGGTCAATGCTACCAATCCATCATTAGTTTCACCGATATGTTCAAGAGAAGTCATTCAGGCAATTCACCTGTGTCTCACCCATTGCAATACATTCATGCTCCATTCCTTCATGACCGCCACCCTAAACCCTGTATCATCAGATTGTTTTTCACCTCCAAAATCATTTGCTTTGTTTCGTGTCATTGATGTGGGATTCATTCACGCCCTCCTGCGATGGGTCGCTTCTTGTCGACATCAACGCATTATCCAAGAAGTTGACTTAGGAACAACCCTTTCAGTACTTTGAAGTTTGCATGCATAAATGGCAAGTTTCTCACTTTCGGCGACGGGTTTACATCAATGGCCTTCGACCGAGATATTTTACATGGTGTTCAACGCCAAGTCATTTTTCACACCATGTGAATTGTACTGTAGTACCTTGAGGGTCATTGTCATTATTGGTGATTCCTCTCATGCCTGTTAATAGCTTACATCATTGGCTGGTAATC
>APFE030380064.1:114718-132012 GCA_000404065.3 Pinus taeda
AAATTATATTTTCCTAATAGTGTTCATAGCTGTTTCATACTTTAGTATGTAGGGATGTCCCATAACATTACATCTAAAAATAGTAGAACCATATTTTCATTAAAATTTTAAAAACTAGTTAAAAAATAATCAAATAAATGCTTCAATTTCCATCTCAATTTTACATGATCTTCCATGAGATAATGTAATTAATGTTAAAAAAATAACTTTATTTATAATTACCTTTTACATTTTCTTACTAGTGAGATGAATAATTTCCTCACTACTTAATATGGAGTTAACTTGTGACACCTAAAAATAATATTAGGGAAACAAACTGACCTCCTTCTTAGTCAGAAGATAAGGGTTAAGTTGTTGATATTTGGTCAACCCATAATTATCCTCACTTAAGAGTGTGTTGGCTTGTTGGGGCCTAACCGAGGTACAGAGTTAATTAGCCAAACAAATCCCCATACTACTGGCCCTTTCGGCAACAATGCATGGAGCACGAACTAAGGTCTCACTCGAAGTAGTATCGAAGGGTGCTAGGACTAGGTTTCCACACCCTAGAGATGTTTGATGAATTCATCTAGTAATTTGTTTGCCCCTACGTATAGGTGGCTTCGTGCGCCTTTCGTTCCTCATGAACGGATACCCTGCCTTCGCGTAGCCCTAACCAGGGATTGTGCCGTGCTTTGCACCATTACCCGAGATCTTATTTATCTTCCAGAATTGTTTAAGTACCTTCGTCTACTTAACTGTCTTATGGTATACTTATCAATACAAGACATTCATACAGGTTCACACAGTAAATAAACAATATATTTACAAATTATATCTAGTCATGCATTAAACGAGGAAAAGATACATAGAATTATATCAAAATTTCTCTTTATTGATTCTTCAACTGTTACAAACTCAACCTGCACTGCACACTCAGCTGGAGTGGTCCACGCACTCAGCTGCAAACTACTAGGCCTCTACGCACTCAGCCGCAGAGCCTTCTCCTACTCTACAATCCATAGACACACTTTACACTTTGACTCAATCACTTATACTTCTCATACTCCTATTCCATAAGTTCTTGCTTCTCTTTTACACTTAGAGCCTCGCTCTATTTATACAATCCCATGGTCTGCGGCCCATGGGTAGGTCTACCCATCCGACATTACATTACAAAACTAGGGCAGACAACCCTCTGACTCTATCATACTTTCTCGCCTCGTGCCCGCAATTCTTGGAGCTTTACAACAAGATTCGATCAATACTTGGGCTTTAAGCCCTAAAACATGCCTTAGGGGGATTCCATGCCCAAGAGGCCCTCAACATAAACATTCTGACTCACACTCGAGTCACTCTGTCGATGCAGAGATCTTTGTGTAGAGTCCCTCCATTTTTTCTCGAACTGTGTTAAGGTCAGTAGCGCACTGAGATTTGCTTGCTGGATATCCTACGTACACTGTTCTGAGACCTCTATCTTGGAAGTGCTTCTCTGGATCAGTACGTGCATCGCCTACATGTGTGCAAGCCTGACTTCAATTTCTGTCGTGATGGTGAAGGCCTCGTCAATCCAAGGCTGAACGCAAGCCTTCTAGACTGCTTCCTTATGTCATGCCACGCCCACCTGCTCCTTCAATGCTTTAGCGTGCTGCATCTGTGCAAGACTCTGAGTGAGGACCGCCATATGTGGAGTTCCTCAGACACTATCATACTGTTGTTGGAGTTATCACACCTATATCTCTAGTCAGTGGATGTTAGGGTCCTCCTCCAGATTTGAGAGGACCTCAACCAATTCTTCCAATATACTAGTGCAGTCTCGTACTGCACTGCCAATCTGGTCCAGTCACGCTATGATAGTGCTAGCGCGCTATTCTCTAAATTATGGGGGAGTGGATAGCTGCAGACAACCCTCTGACTCTATCAGTGTCATTTGATGTCACTAGTGCCCCTTCCAGCAACACTATGGTATTTTTCATCTATGTGCTCAACATCTACTCTGTTGTTGTTGAGCTAACTATGAGGTTGGTCGAAAGGGTACTAACCTGAGGGGGGTGCACTTGTAATTTAGTCAACTATGCTCTGAGGCCCGCCAACACAATCTGGTTCTCCTGCAAGAAATCTTAGAGAGCCTCATTGGTGACATTGCACACCATCTTGTCGATGTTGTGCATATCACCCTTGGTTAGGGTGATGAGGTCAATAGACAACTTCGATGCCTTGACCTTCTTACGCGACCTTGCCTACTCTGTTCAGTGTTGTCACTTCAACTAAGTTGACGTGGTTTGTGGGTCTGCACCTCCCTCTTCTGTCTCTATTTTCTTTGCTTCCTGCCCCTGCGAAGACATCATTTGGCCCTTGCCCGCCTTCGTGAATGCCTCCTATGCTGCTGCTATTGTTGTGGCCTTTTCCTGCTTAGTTTCTTTCTGTGCAGTGCCCCCCACCACCCACACTTCTGCTACCGCTGCTTCCTTCCTTCACTTTTCGGCCAACTGTGTGATGAGTAGCTTGGTCTCTTCTTTCTTCCTTTGTGCCACTGAATTTTCTATCTTCGTGATGTCTAAGGCATGCCACTCCAATGACCATGCCTCAAGTACATTAAAAATGACATCCTCTATAGCTATGAAGGGTAGCGTTATCCACTGTTTGGTTAGATCCTTGGGTCCTCTGATATAAATGTTATGCATGTTTGCTTTGAATTCTGAAAAACTTTGCAGACCACTGTAAATATTGGGTGATAACCACGACTTACGATTGATCCCCATTCTGAGGTTCATCTCCATGAACATCTAGAATATTTTGTTGTCCCGAATCCTCTTATCATCCTTTGTGGCCCAGAGCAAAGCGTACTTTGCAGCCTTTGGCATGTCCCTGTCAATTATGGGGAATTGCCTATCCTCGGGTAATTCCCTAGCCACGAGCACTATGGACAATAGAAGCCATGCATAGTGCAACGTTTTGCCCTATTCCTGAGCTTCACGACAATTTTCTAAAAACTCCTTGCAAAGGAGCTCAGACCAGTTAAACTGGACCCCCTCCGCACACTGCTCAGCTAGTGCTACCACCAGCTTGGGGACTTCATCTACGCGGCACTTGCACATATACGTTTCTACCAGGATTTGGGTCGCCACATGTACTGATTTCTCCTTGATGTTGGAGATTGTGTAGCCCCTCTTCTTCTTTTACAACTTGTACTTTTTCTTCATTCCCTCCGCCATGGCCAAGTCACTGCCCTTCCCTTTTGAGATGTCTGCGGGGTCCTCCCCTTTGCATGGTAGCTGAGAGATATGGTCAATCAAGTCTATCCAGATGCGGATGGGCTCCTCCAGCCATAAACACCCATCATGCACTAGGAAGAGAAACTACATGATGACAAAAATTGTTATTAGGGTGTGGTGGAAATGTGGCACCCATAGTAGATTTAGTAGCCCTACCTTTTCCACTCCACTGAACCACTTTCACGACTTAAGTTCTGTAACCCCCACCGCAGTGTTCTGCTTGGGCTTCATAAGGTGCCTGGTCTCAAGGTGAGGGAACTTCTCATGGTCACTGAGGTCCCAATCTTAAAATTTCAGGCTTGGAAAACATCCTAGGTGCATGCCTCAAACATAATGTTCATGGAGCAGTGGGGTTTAGAGTGAACTCCTGGTCTCATCTAAGTCCTTGGCCACTTTATCCTTCCCTTCTCGTGGGGGGACTTAGGCAGCCAATTTTGTTGCAGGGTGTGTAGGTTGAGTGTCCTCCTCCATGCCTTCATTCTCGTCCTTTGTGATGATAAGATCCTCTAGATCTTCTTCTTCATCATCGATCTCTATGGTGATGGCTTTCCCCTTCTCCTCCATTGGCAGCTTGGTGTCCAACAAGTTCCGTGGGGACACACATGAGGGACCCATTGCTTGTTTTTCCTTCTTGGGTCTTGGCGTTGGTGGTGATTTCAAGATTTTTTCCCACAATCCCGGCACCTTCCAGAGCATCCCCCATAGCCAGCGCCTGCGCAGCCTCTTTGTCGGTCATTTCGATTATCTCCATAACATCCTGAGTTGATGCCATCATATCTGTCTAGAAATCTCCCACTTGTTAACTCAGGGTCTCAATCAATGCTTGACACATAACAATCCGTGCTTTGCTCAATAGCTCAATTCGCAAATGACCAAGTGTTGTTTGTTGGGAAACCCTTTGTATTTATAGTGCTTTTTGAATTTGAATTCGATTGTTCGCCCCAAATATCATTCATTAATGGTCCCTTGGCAGAAAATTTTCCCAAATATTGCACATAAATCGTGTCTTAAACGCTTGCTGCTCGGTCTATTTGGCCTCAATTTGAGCACCCCATTGTGAATAGTGACCTCAACAGTCACTTTCTGGCCAACCCGCGTGACAGCACAGCCCCCTGTGCACTGTCACAAATCTTGTGACCTTTTGTTTCTTTGTGTAGCTCCAACCTCAACATCTTCTGGGTAGAGTAATTTATAGTCCTGCACTTTCTTTCAATTGCTTGGAGCACTAAGATTGTTCCTCCCTCGGCTAGTCGGGTGGTCGCCCCACCTTGAGCAGTTTCCTCCAGTCATCCAACATTCTTCCTCGGAAATACCTACCTTTTACTGTTACTCGCGGTGTTGTGCACCTTATCATCTGCAACACATCACCTTGGTTAATTCTCTTAGTAATATGTGGTCCAAGCCAAGGCATCAGGCTGTTCAATTCACGGTGATAGTCCTCAAACTTGTTAGCATGATCATGCACACCCTATTTTATCACTGTGGTCTTCTTATCAAGAAAAACATCCCTTATCTTGTCTTCCAGCTTCTTGACTTCCACTTCTACCAAAGCGCTTTTCTTCCTTAATCACACCGTTTCTTTAAGTTCTTGGATCCTAAAATTTCCCTGTTGGATTTCTTCATCAAGTCCCATGCATTCTACTTCTTGCAGCCATGTGATCGCTTCTTTCCAGGCTCCGTGAACCACCGTATCTACTAGCGCTGCTATGCATGGACAAGGATTTTCATGCTCCATGGGGATTACAACATTCGCTTCATACTTCAGCTTCAGAGATTCTTGCGTGGTCAGGCTATTGCACGTGGTCCTATAACCCCATAGAACGGCTAGTACCATAGGTCCCAGTCAGCTCGTTTCACATTGCGGACCTTGTTCATTGCTGCGCATAATTTGTTAAAAATTGTAGCATGGATATCCTTCTGTGCACTTCATATTTCCATACATCATGATCCCACCTGCAAGGGTTGTCTGCACCATTCTCTTGCCTGCACCCACTTACTCATCGTGTCTCCTACCATGAGGATTGTGTGCATTCCGACAAGTTTCACACCATATGCTAGTATCCACCTGGAAAGGTGGGCACATGAACCATTTTGTCCATGATACATGTCCTTTAACCACATCTGAAGCTTCCCAAACCACATGTGTATCATCCTTCGTCATTCATGCTAGTCCTCAAAACTCTTCTGGTGCATACCCCACCATCTTGCAGGCGTAGCAGGCAGTACCCATTTGAGAGCATCGAAACATTGTTGTTCCAACACTTCTCTTTCAAATTTGTTTAGGAACTACTTCTCTTTCGTCGTACGTACGCAGATCCCTTACCTCTATTGTTACATAGCATAACGATCTCATCATCATGTTATAGTTGAGTGTGATTACCTCTTCTAACCGGTTCTACCATCGTTCTATCTCCTCATTAGAATCTGATGTGCAGGAGCTTTCGTGCTCCCATGAGATTCGACCATCTGCGGTTGGATTTACCTAATCTTGGTCATGTGTAATTATCTTGTAGATATAATCTAGATCATCGTCACTGTCGTAGTCATGCACTGGCTCTGTGTAGTGTGATCCTTCTGCAGGGTATAAAGGTACCACTATGCATAGTGACCTTTTCTCAAAAATCATCTTGCACCTCTTTAGATTTATCACTCCATTCAAGTCAGTGCCCCAATATATTCCAAGTAGCATGGGTTAGGGATTGTTGTCATCAACAATCTCTATCACTTTGAAATCTGCTAGCATGCTCACTCTTTTGATATCTACTATGATTCCCTGCAATATCCCCATAGGCAGGATCTTTTGTTGGTTCGCCTTTCGGAGCTGGATATGAGACCAGTGCAACACGAGCCTACCCATATGCTCCCATGTCTACTTTGGCAGGATTTTCATGTCCGATCCTAGATCTAGAACCACTTATTCCATATCATATTCCCCAATCTACGTAGTCAATCTCATCTCCCTTCTTATTCGCGTCGTGTGCTTCCTGAGCTTCCAAACTACAGGCAGTTCTCCTGGTACAGTCCCAACACATCTAGTTATGAGCTCTTGCATCCCATTCACAGCTTTGCTGTCACACAACAACTTCATGTATGTCTCCAAGAATGTAGTGAGCATCGATGGGTCCATTTATGGCTCCGGTCTTTCTTTAATTCTTGAAGTCGAGGCATCCACGAAGCTCCTCTTAGCTTCCACGAATGTCTCCTTAGCATACTCCAAATCAAATACTAGTTCCTTTGTTGGAGCCTTGCGAACCCGGGTACTTTCATCGAGCTACTTGCCTTTGTCATCCACTGTCATTATACCACTCTGGAGGATGATGTTTACATTAGGGTCTTCCTCGTGTAACTCAGACATCATCATTTGTAGGTTCTAAGTCGGGGGAGGTTCGAGTGCTCCTGTATTGCACAACCTCGCTAACAGTGTTGGACAGTCCTTTGTCTCATGACAAACAATGTACATTACAAGCACAATGGTCGCGTTAGATTCATACAATCATGGGCATAATGTCCTAGCCCTCTACAATTGTAACATATCAGTTGTCTGCGTTCTTTTCCTAGTCCTATTCCACCTCAGTCTCGTCTGCATCCCTGAAATTTGATGTGTGTCATTCCTGTGTTTTGATCAAGGGCCCGTGTTTCGGCCTGAACTCTATAGGTATGAGTCCAATCCATCATCAGTTCATAACTTTTACAGGTGCGATCATCATGTCTTACTAACCAGCAGAAATTACAGAACAACTGTTGTGGATTCTTTGTATACTTCTATAATAGATGGCAATTGTCTGTAGCATGCTTCCCTCCTATCTGACAAATAACACACCATAATGCAGGCGCCTGTGTATACTTCTATAATAGATGGCAGTTATCTGTAGCATGCTTCCCTCCTATGTGACAAATCGCACACCATAATGCAGGCGTCGCCCTTGGTCTTACATGTGCCTCTAGCCTTAGTGGCACTAGCCCTCCTCCCACAAGGTAATTTGCAAACATCGAGCAGTAGTCCTTATCATACCCGTAGCCATTGCACTTTATGCAGCATACCTCATCGTGCACTTCTAGATGAGTAGTCCTATCTTGTTTCAAACTCTGCATCTCAAGGCACAAGTTCTTCAACTGTGCATGAATCTACTAGACTCCCATGCTAGGGTCTTTTATTGGAGTCTCATGCAATCTTATCGCAACCTCCAAAGCCTTAGCCTGAGTGGTTAGTCTTTGTTACGACAACACATTTCATAGATGCGATGTTAACAATGCTAGAAACCACTTATGGTGTTTCCCATCTGTTAACATCATGTTCGCTTAGCGAATTGTGCACTTTATTCTTTGATCCAACTCCAATGGGGTTACGCCTGCTAGCATTGTGATTTTCTTGAATCCAATGATCAATTGTGCCTCTAATTTTTGCCTGCTAAATTCTTTGCTTAGCGCAACTTGGATTGCCTCTATCCCCACATTTGGATTGTCATTGGAATGCTTAATGTACTAGGTCAGCACGCGATCCTATAGAGCGCCCACCAACATTTCCTTCTTTATATTGTTGTTTGTGACACACTATGCTTCCCATATAGCTTTTATTATGAACCAAAATTGGTCTGGATATTCATTCCTTACTCCATTGAACACTGGTAGCTTTATCGCGATGGCAATACTGCTCTGCATGGTGGCGGAGGTGGTATAGGTGAAGTCGAGGGTGAGGATGGTCAAATTAATGGTGGTGTGGTGGGGGTGTTATGCACAGAATTCTTTTCTTTATCAAATTGATCGCACTTCTTGGTAAAACCTTTGTGAGCTCTTCTCCACCTCCTCATAGAGGTGAAATTAAGGGGCTAGTTTCTACTGATGTGCTACATTCATTTTTGTAGATCCTTCCACTCCATGTAGCGCCAAACATCAATTTATTCGCATAACCCGCTTTTCACACAGTAGCATTTTAATCTAAGGGTTCAAATATTTAATGTACTTACCTTGGGGTCAGTTGAGGAAGCATCATTTTACCTTGCTATAGCTGACTGAAGTATCTACCGCGAATTCAGTGATGAACCCTTCTATCATTCGATCCAACTAGTGATCGACAATGTGTGCAATCTTACCTTCCGATGCTTTGAGTCTGCGCACCAGTTCTGGAGTCCACATAATAGGTTTGTCGAGTTTTCACCTTCCTTGGCTATTTGCTAGCCTCGTGATACACTCGTACTACTTGGTAGGGAAGGATGCAAAGAAAATTTCATGGATTTCCATATACAAGTAGTAATCTAACAACTCTTCCTTTGATAATCACAGATTCCTGTTTTTTGGCACCGCAAACTTGTGAATCTTTCTGTCCAACCACTCTTCAATTCCTTTCTTTGTCGGATTCCAATGATATGACATCAGACATCTCTATGCAAATCTAGTCCCGGCAACGGAACCATTTTTTGGCTTGTTGGTGCCTGACCCAGGTTTGGAGTTAATTAGCCAAACAAATCCCCATACTAGTGGCCCTTTCGACGACAGTTCGCGGAGCGCAAACTCAGGTCTCACGCGAAATAGTATGGGACGGTGCTAGAGCTAGGTTTCCACACCCTAAAGATGTGTGATGAGTTCGACTAGTCTTTTGTTTTCCCATGCACGCATGTGGCTTCATGCGCCTTCCGTTCCTCGCGACCTCATACCCTACCTTTGCGCAACCCTAACTAGGGGTTACGTCGCGCTTGAGGTATTACCCAAGATCTTATTTATCTTCCAATATTGTTTAAGCACCTTTGCCTACTTAATTGGCTTAAGTTATACTTAACAATACAAAACATTCATATAGGTTCGCGTAGTGAATAAATAATATATTTGAAAATTATATCCAATCATGCATTAAACCAGGAAAAGATACACAAAATTATATCAAAACTTCTCTTTATTATTCTTCAATGGTTAGAGACTCGACTTGCTCTGCGCACTCAGCTCCACGAGTCTACGCACTCAGTTGCGGATTACTAGGCCTTTGCGCACTGAGCTGCAGAACCTTCTCATACTCTATGACCCACAAACACACTTTACACTTCGACTCAATCAATTAGGCTTCTCATGCTCTTATTCCATTAGTTCTTGGTTCTCTTTTACACTTAGAGCTTCGCTTTATTTATACAATCCCATGGTCCGCGAACCATGAGTAGGTCTATCCAGCCGACATTACATTAAAAAACTAGCGCAAACAACCCTGTGACTCTATCATACTTTCGCGCCCCATGCTCGCAATTCTCGTAGCTTTACAACAAGATTCAGTCAAAACTTGAGGTTTAAGCCTCAAAACATGCCTTGGAGGGATTCCATGCCCAAGAGAATGCTTTTCTCAAGCTTTAAACTATTACAACATTGTTCATAAGGAATCAATAGTGAAGAGTTTACTAGCTGAAATTTGAATTTAAATAAAATGATCTTTCCACACAACCACAAAAAATTAACCCATAAATAAAATATATTTTTAAAAATATATATTAAAGTTGGAAGCAATTAGGTGTGAGTAAAATAAAAACATTATAATTATAATAAATTTATCATTTCATTTTTGAATAAGATATAAAATAATTAACATTGAAATATTTCAATTTATTTTATTATGAGTATTTTTATATAAAGATTTTCCCTAATTATTGTCACATATGTATTGAATTATTTTGTTATTCACCTTTTAAAAAATGTTGAAGGTTATCTCTTTATGTATAAAATAAAATTGATCATAATAAGTTACCATCTACTACCTAATAATATTGATTATTAAAACAAAATTATAGTGTAAAACAAAATTATACTGTAGTGTATTATTGTAGGAAGTATTACGTCGACTGAAATCCAGACATAAAACGGTGTGGTTTCTCGCTCAATGAGCACAATGAACGGTATTCCGTTCTATCCATGAGTACGATGTGAGAATGAGCGAGCCAGACCCCTTATTCTCATACGGAACACTTTCTACCTAGGAGTCTACCAGGCAGCCATTAATGAGAGCGACCTTCATGACCTTTATGAAAGAGGGATCCATCGAAATGAATTCACGGCTCATTTATGCATTACCGTAGACGGTTACCAGCTACTTATGATTCCGCACCAACATCTTCGTAGCCCGTGAAGCCGCCAATGGCCTTGGCGGGATGTGAACACTATGAAAACTTTTCAGTTATACAAAAATTCTCGAGTTTTAATAAACATTCCAAACTGGTAACTAATATCTCCATAATAGAAATTATAAATTCTATACAAGTGTCTTGATTCTTCCCACAATAACTGTTTCTCATGTGCATGCAGGCTTAGTGGATTCCTTCCGAGGAATTATAGACCTTTAGAAGGGCCTGATGCAATCATTTATCATGTGCCTCTTCTCGGCAATATGCACCCAGTGGTGGTCATCAGCGGAAATCGGTTCCTTTTCCTCCCACAATGAAGATTTTTTCAATCTTTGTTAAAACAAGTTCAGGTGGTTCCCTTTCTATGCAAGTCAAAGTCACAGATCTTGTTTTATAATTTGCAGATAGGATTGTAAGAGAATCCCAGATGGCAGTATTAAGTTCCTACATGGAGGTCTATAGTTGCAGGATTAGATATCTTTTGATTTATATTGTATCAAGAATAAGAAGTGGAGCTAAAGATTAGGGTGTATTTTTATGGTCCTAATCTAAATCCTTTAATGATGTCATAGAATCAGAAACTTTATGTCCAAACCCTAAAGATTTAGTGGATGGATCAGGTAATAGAAATTCCATCTCTCAAAGTGAATAAAGTTGCATGTAGATTCTTGATTACAGATTATGCAACTCTCGATGAGCGGGTGCCCCAGAATTGGTATTAAATTGTAGTGATGCATTTTTGCTCTCTGTTGTTAAAAGATATAACTATGATAATATACACTTTGATGATGGCCATATAAATTTATGTGAATTTTGCTTTAAAAAAAAAAACTAGCTTGAAAGCCAATCAGTTCAATTCTCCACACAAATGGTTAGACGCTCTACAACTGTCTTTCTGTGAATTTCGTTAAAAAATTAGCTTGAAAACAAACCAGGTTAATCAGTTTGGGCTTGAGAGAGCTCAATTTTGCAGACAAACGGTTAAAGGCTTTACAACGGTCTTTAACTATGCAACACGGATGGAACCTAATAAATTACGAAATACAGTTTGCTACATGTATCAGCTGAAAATGATATATATATATATTATATATATATATATAAAACGAAACATTGTATTCAAAGAGGAGAACAACCAACAGTATGACTTAAAAAACGGTTTTCCGATAAAACCATTTTATCAGTGCAGCATCTGGCGTTCTGCGCTTGTGCTTTCAACTGAGGCTTGAAGTGGTCTATCAATATACTACTGGCATGATCATTTCTTTTCATTATTCACTATTCCACTTTCAGAAAAATTGACACTAGCGCCTTATTAAAATTTGTGTAGATCCGTAGCATCAATTCATGGTCGTATTAAACAAAAATTCTAATCGGAAAAGAAGTGAACCTGGCCCAGCAATAGAATTAATCAGTTTGAGCTTTGATACTGTAAACGAAGAAAGATTCCAAATTGTTTCTGAAAGGAGCAAAATGAAAATTTTGTATCACCTTGGCTATAGATCTTTCAAAATTGTAATATGAAAGCCTATTGAAGTTGAAAGCTAGGAAGCAAAGATTGCATAATGTGTCTGCCTCCCCTACTTCCTAACAACCATCTATCTTTAAAATTGCGTCACTAAAATTCCTTCTTCTCCACCTGGGCTAACCTTGATGAAAATCAATCGGCTGAATGGATCAGTTATTCCATTTACTTTTTAATTTACAGTTATTTTTAAAAACAAAATAATAAATGAAATATACAACTAAATTAATATATTTTTAAATTAATATAAGAATTTATGTTACATTTAAATTTATAAAATACAACAAAATGATAAATTAAATTATTTTAATATACTCCGTATAATAATATGATACACTATTATATTTAAATATTAAAGTTCTACAAAATAATTAAAAATGTATTTTTTCTATTCAACTTCTACAAAATATGTTATGTTTAATATAATAAATTATAAATCATCACACTATTGTATCTTAATTTTTTTTTGGGTCAAATTTTTGTCATGGCTATTGGTATAATTCATGGTTAATGTGATTAATATCTAATTCCATCTCAACATTTTAAGTATTTTTGTTTGGTATGAACCCCACATGGGAATACAACACAACCCTTATCATGCTTTAATGTCTCTTATAATGTATCATTCTTATCATCCTAAGAATTCTTGAGTATCTAGTAATTAATTCCTTTAATTAAGATGGGACATCCAACCATTGCAATTGTATGGCCAAGTTTAGTGGCCCATGTACTATTAAATATTCCCTTATTTAACAAACACAATTTGGTTATTTGCACTATCATCTCTTCCTTATAACTTCTACAAAATAAAATAATAATGTATTTTTCCTATTAAACTTTTATAAAATATTTTATGCTTAATATAATAAATTATAAATCTTCACACTATTGTGCTTGATTTTTCTTTTGCCAAACCTTTGTCATGGCAATTGCTACCATTCATTGTTAATGTGATCAACATCTAATTCCATATCAATATGTTAAGTATTTTTGATTAGGTATGATTACTCAATGAGAATACAACATAACCCTTATACTTCTTTAATGTATATTCTAACCCGTATGGTGCTTTAATGTGTATTCTAGTGTATCATTCTTGTGCCCATTTAAGTCCCAAGAGTTCTTCAATATCTAGTAAGTAATTCCCTTATTGAATGTGCAATATTCAATGGTTGCAATTGTAAAGTAAGTGGGCCATGTATCATTAAATATTCACTACTTAATAAACAAAATTAGGCTATTTGGACCAGCTAAATTATTCATCTCTTCCTTATTCTTTCTCAAGGACACTATAAAGTCATAACCACTTACCTTTGTGCAAGGTTTAGTCCCCATCAGTCAAATTCCATGAAGGAGAACTGAGGGTGAAATCCAAGTTAATGTGAGCCTCACATAAACTTGTTGAGAGCATCGTATAGTGGGGAAAATTGTTTTCCATTCAACATTGAGCATGGATGGGCCTAGGCTTAGAATGGCTTGGAAAGAAATGATAAATGATTTACCAAAGAATAGAGGATATGTACTTTAGGATATTTGACTACCAATATTGAGGCAAAATTGGAAAAAGGTCATAATCTATATAAGAAACGTGTATCTATGAAAAGGGTTTTCGATATAATAAAGAAAGATTATATAATTTGTCAATAGATATTTTCTTATAAGTGGTATTTGGTTTTGTATGTCATGTATATTTTTCTCAAAGAAAAACTTTTGAAAACTTCCTTGGGACACTTTTCCACATTTTGTGGGTGGTAGTTAAATGTAAATCTATTGTTATTGATTACAACTCTTATGTTATAAAGACATTGTCAATACTAAAACAAATGAAACTAGCACTAAGATTAACCCCAAAATACTTTTATAAACCTCTAGTACACTACCACCAAAACTAATCAATTAAAGACAAAAGTATATGATAATTTGATATAATAATAATTTAAATATAAATACTAATTCAAATTCATATAAACTTTAAAGTTGTAAACATGTATATCTCAACTAAAGGGAATTTATATCTTCGATTCACACAAGTTCTCATATTAATGGACAAATTGAGAATTAAAATATATAACTATGAAGTTTAAAGATGTAAACATACATATCTCAAGTAAAGAGAATTTATATCTTGGTTTCACAGAAGTTCTCACACTAATGGACAATTTGGGAATTAATACTTGACTTTGAACATTACAAGTACAAAATGTTTTTGAAAATCATAGTTAAATGAGTTGCATATACTTTTTTTTATATAATTTTCCAGAAATAGACATCTCATCAACAAATCAAAATATTCAAATAAATATGTTTTGGATTTATTTCTAATTATTATCAATAAAATATTATAAAAAAATTAAAAAAATTGCAATTTATCGTTATTAAAATTGTCTTTTGCAATGCATAAATATATATTAAAAAAAAAAAGAGCTCTATTCTGTAATTTTAACCATCTATATTAATTTGCAATTCCAAAATTACTAAATTTTTTATTCCAATTAAAAATTATAAAACAAATCCAAATCATAACCCTCTGAAACTCAGTCTTTGCCGGATCTAACTATCCCAATGGTAATAACCAAATTTAACTATCTTCGTGCACAAATCTATCTAAACGAGATTTAACTATCTTCATTTACAAATCCATCTCAGTATTAATCATTAAGACTTATTATTGTACCTTTCTGATTCTGCCCTTTACAGCAGTGTATGGATACTCAGCATCAAAAACAGCGAAGTCAAAATGCGCCCGGCTGTTGCAATTGAAGTCTTCTCTAGTGCAGTCTAAAAGTTCTGCACTGATAGGGAAAACAACTCGCCTGTTTAGATAGAGGGGAGGACCTCTAAGGCGGTTACAGCCGTAAACGCCCCGCAACATTCTGCAAGACCAAAAAAATAATAAACAATACGTCAGCTATAACAGAAAAGAAAAGTGTATCAAGAATATATCTGCTGGGTGGTCTTCTTGGTACAAAATATTCTTTTCTAATATAACTGATATATTTTTTATTTTCTGGACTTGCAGATTGCTGTTGGGCATTTGCAGCTGTAACTGCTCTAGAGGGCATCAACTTTATCAAAACAAACAAATTTTTAACCTATCAACGCAGCAATTGCTAGACTGCAATACAACAGGCTATAATTGCTGCACCGGAGGCAATATCTTGGAATATATAATAGACGCTGGAGGGATCGAATATATCAAAACAGGCAACTTGGATTCCCTATCAGAGCAGCGATTGTTGGACTGCACCAGAGATGACTTCCCTTGCCACGGAGGGTGTGATGCCGTTGCCCACAAGGCTTGGAGAAACAGAAACAGGGCCGCCTCTGAAACACTAGCCATTACGAAAAACCAATAACTGGTCGACATAATTGACACAAATATTCCGAGAAATAATATGAATTGGTGGAAATAATATGAATTAGTGGGCTATAAGTAGCCCACATATAAGGTGGACGGAATCCAGTGACATCATTGGTGGCGTATACGTGGCAACTTACGTGGTGGACGGAATCCAGTGATATCATTGGTGGCGTATAAGTAGACAACTTACAGGGCATGATTCGTGAACATCGAACCTTCGGTTCACGCGCACTGGTTAAATATTATTTAGGGTGAAAGTTGACCCGCGGATTTGTGAACATATAATATTCAGTTCATGAGCATTGATGAAATATTATTTAGGGTGGAAGTTGACCCGCGCACATGAATTTTCTTTCATTAAAATATCCAGATGGAATCGCTCACTCCATCAGTGGTCGCAACTGACAGGGCATGATTCCTTGACAAAGAATGGTTCAGCAGCGCCCTTAGCTATTTTAATCGCTCCCACTTGATAATGTGCGTCCGAAATTCTTATAATATTAACAAAATACGTCAACGAAACTTTTCTACTCACATCATAAATTCCAATTATCTGTTGGGGATTTTTCTGGCAAAATCCCAAAAACACAAAAATAAAACACACAGAAGTAATGCTCTATTTCTTTTACTCCACAGGATCTTTTGTGCAAAGGGAAGCTTTAAAAAAATGACTGAAGAACAGAGTATTACAGACCCAGAAAAAGATTTCTATTCATTAAAACAAAAATCACTGATACATATTCATCATCTTTGTTGAGAGGGATTCACCCAAAATACTCTGCTTCTTTTACAAAATGATTTTTACACTGCTGTGTAAAATCTTCATTCACTGCTGTAAAATAAATTTACATCATACTGCTGTAAAAAAAAGTTACATATGAAGCTCAAAAACATTATATGTCTTCTTCACTCCCCGGGTGTGCATTTTTCTTGCAAAGAAAACAAAGGTCAACTTAAAAAAAATACATGCACTCCACCATTTTCTTTATGCACTGCTGTGCATTAATACATAGTTTTCTTTTCGCTGCTTCTTCGTTTTACTTTGCCCAACACACAAAATTACAACACACTAGCTTTTGCCCAACACACAAAATTACAACACACTAGCTCTTTTTCATTCAGCTCGTTCTATTGAAAATGAACACACACACAACATATACAAAAGGATTTTTTTTAAAAGACATAGTTGACTTGCCCATACCTTCAGCATAAAAGAAACATTAAGTGCCGTAAAAAAACATAAATATCTACCTATGCATATGAGAATTCATTAATAAAAGGTATAGTCAATGAAACTTGATTTTACTCCACGCCAAGCTTTTAATGTTGGCCGTAACCAGGTTGAGACAATCGATGGCGAAGATTGATGGAGCAGATCGGACGGCGGACGGAGATATCGGGAGCCACTTTTATGTTGAACTTTACCTCCCGAGATGTTAGAGATGATGACGTATGGGGAGAACCACGCAGAAACACTATATTGTATCGGCCTCTTGTTGTAAGAAAACTACCTTCACGCAAAAGCGGTTCGAGATGCATCAAGGTGGTTTGTGGTTTTGCTGCGGTGGTTTTGAGGTGCGCAGTTGAAATTAAATTTCAACACTCCCCTTTAATTTCAACTGCTGGGCATTCAGTCATACCCAGACACTTCCTTAAAAATTCAAAGCTTTTTCCAATGGCTTTGTCAAGATGTCTGCAACCTGTTCTTGAGTCCTGTAATGTTCTAGGACAATTTCTCCGTTGTTCACCAATTCTCTGATGTAGTGAAACCTTGTATCAATGTGTTTCGTTCTCTTATGAAACACTGAATTCTTTGACAATGCAATAGCTGAGCTATTGTCACAAAAAATCACTGTCGCTTTTGCCTGCTCTTTGCCTAAGCTCCTCAACATCCTTCTCATGCAAACTGCTTGACATGCTGCTGTTGTAGCTGCCACATATTCAGCCTCTGCTGTAGACAATGCTACAATAGACTGCTTCTGAGAAGCCCATGAAATGGCTCCTGAACCCATATGAAAAACATAACCGGAAGTGCTTTTCCAATCATCAACACTTCCAGC